>VZUI01041007.1:0-24129 GCA_013401135.1 Cettia cetti
TTTTTTTTGGTTTTTTTTTTTTTTTTTTTTTTTTTTTAAGAATTAGATCGATCACAGCATCTCCTGCACAAATTCTTGGTCACTTGTGTCAGGAAGTTAACAGCAATCATCTTCAGGAATATCCTGAATTGCTTGTGCCCTCTGTGCTGCCCTTCCAGAAGATAATACTTGCCTTTTTCTTGAAGAGAGGAAGTGATTCAAAATTTTCTCCTCACTACTTTTGTGAATTTTTAAGGTAATCAATTATCTTGGAGGTATTTCCCACATCTTTCATTTTTTTTTTAAATGCCCAAGGGGTTCATAT
Organism: Cettia cetti; assembly: GCA_013401135.1. NCBI lineage: Eukaryota > Metazoa > Chordata > Aves > Passeriformes > Sylviidae > Cettia > Cettia cetti. Next base: position 305 of record VZUI01041007.1, read on the forward strand.
TTTGGGGGGTATCAAGGAATCCTTTCTTCTTTTCCTTAGGAGATCAGATGGAAAATATTCGCACACACGGTCATTTTACCATCACAAAATATGGTTGCATGCATAGGGAGGTTTATCAGTCAGAATAGTATTTTTATTTTTGCTTACATACCTGTCAAAAGGAGGTGTCATTTTGCCTCTAAACAGGTCATCAAAGCTTCTTCCACTAATGTTTGTAAACTCAGACGTGAAAAAGTAGCCAGCAAGGCATTAGCTGACCTCAGCAATTCCTTTAGTCAGGAATAAAGCCTAATGTCACTGAATTATCATATTATTATCATAATGTATTCTAATGAGGTTAAAGGTATGGAGCCTTTCAGCTTCTGCTAACATCTATCAGCACATAGAAGTCCAGTTGGCTACTGTTGATTGCAGCATCTTAAAATAATATTCCCATTTGCTGTAGAAGCTGAAGTCTCTTTCTCTGAACTGTTGTTGTTCTTCACATCTGAAAATTACAATGATTTTACTGATGGGACAATCTTATTTGCTATCATACACTAAAAACCCTGGAGACATACAAACACCTCAAAAGATACTGAACTTGCCTATGTCATAAAGGGCCATCAGGAAGCTATCCTCAGGAAATCATGTCTTTCAGGAATTATGATCTTGTTTAAAAATGGCAAAAAACGAGTATTCTGTACCAAAAGCAGAATCTATAGAAAAGACTGAGTAAGCAGAACACAAGGTACTGATAAGAATTATATTCTACACTTGATATTTTTTTCATTAAGGTTTCCATGAAACAAAATATGCTTTCATAGGTTAAAATCCCAGACAATTTTTTTTTTTTAAATTTGTGTTAGTGAGAGCTACAAGTGTATCTGAATATGTTTCCAAATTTGGAAAAGTATTTCCAGTATTTCCCAATATTTCCCTCCTATCTGCTCCTGAGATTCCTAATAAAAGGGAATATGAGAGAAAGCTTCTGTAACACAAATATTGAAAACATGCCAGAGGCATAACAAATAACTGGAGAATCATCAAATTTCAAAAACTCAAATTATAATTGTGAACAGTAATGTATTAGTTTAACATTAACTAAGAATTTCCCCCCCAAAATATGAGATCTAATACCTTATCATCTTATTTTAAATAACACTGCAGTTTTTCACAATGCAATAAATAGGGAAGCACACAGTGTTTCTTCCGACTCTCACAGCTCTCACACCTAAGATGCATTTAAAGATAACCAGAAATACAATTACATAGAAAAGTATGATTTAAAAAATCAGATTAATATATCAGTTTATCTGGATGCCATGCAACAGTGCAAGAAGAATGTGTCATATGAAACACAATCTCTCTATATATATTTACATTTGCAACCTGAAAGCTTTTAAGTTTTTTAATGTATTTTCTCACTGAAAAAAAAGTGAAAGTGATCTTCTTTATGAGAGACAAAGGATACACTTTAAACTTCTTTTTAATTGCCTGTAAAAATTTGCTTTGGCTTTGATAGTTGTGGATTCCCTGCTGTTTGCCTTACCTTGAGAGACATACTGGAAATAAAACCAGGTTCAGCCATACAAGGCACATCAATCACATTATTTTTTTGCACAAGGCTATAAAATGTTTTCTGTGGATCTGTCTGATTTTTGGTTCAAAGCTATTGTTTTTTTTCAAGCCTCATTTAGAAAATATTATTTATAATGTAGTTCATTTATCTAAAGAAAAAAAACCCCAAACACTTAAATAGCTCCAGTATGTAGCTGCATGGAGTAAACTATTGATTAAAAATGCATTCTAATAAAATGTTTATCAGGATCTCTTCAGAGTTTTCAAGCAGGCTTTCAAAGCAGTGTGTGAGAGTTGATTAAATGCCTCTTATGTGCTACATATCCGTAGTATTAAGGTCAATCGAATTCTCCTAGCAAAAGCTGGCAACTCGGATGAAATTCAGTGGGATTTAAGCAGCAGCTATTCAGGCATTGAAAGCTTACCAAATTCTGCTAGCTTTTTCCCTCACTACAGGGATGTATAAATAGCGAGACACAGTAAACAACCTGAACTAAAATCACCAAGCTTAACAGGCTTTAAACAGAAGATGAATATGCAGCACCTATTGCTAAACAACACTCGTTTAAGCTAAGATACCAGTTAAAACCAACTACATGGTAGCATGTAGATGATGCAATTCAAGCCAATGTAGAAATATTAATTCATGTCAAAAAAATTAAAATCATTATGCACCAGCCTAGTAAGCCTTGTATCTGAGCAATTTTAGCAAGCTTTTACAGCTCCATGCCATTAGCACCCTTTTTCTGCTCCAGAATTCAGCAATGTCTTCTACTGCGCAATCCCACCAGCCCTGTTGGTGTCAGGTGTCAGACTAGTTTCACTTTCTCTGTGCTCAGTAAACACATCGAAGGTTTAGTACTTCTCCACCAAGGAAAGATTAGAAACACCAGCCTGATCCCTTTAAATAGCAGAGATCTAGACCCAGGCCAATAATGGGATTTTTATGTGATGAATACCTCTTTCAGCTTCAAAGGAAATGTCTGCTGAGGGGTTGACAGGTTGTCATGATTTTTTTCAAGAATATAAGACAGAAAGTAGGAGTAGAAGTGAAATAAGGATCCGCACTGACATCTTGTGGACACAGAGCCAACAAAGCATTTCAAAGAATTTTCAGCACACCCCAATGGGGTGTTGTTTAATCTAATAGATAAACTTGAGCAGTACAGGGAAAGCAAGATGATTTCCTGACACTTGTTAAACTGGATACTATGGAATGTACTAAAGTTGTGCAGAATGATGTTTCATGCAATAAGTATGAGAACATGGATATTCATAGAAAAATGTTCAAAAATTAGTTTATTATTCCCAAGGCTCAAGTTTAAAAATGAAACGTAATTGAAAGAAAAAAAAAAGTTAAAAACCAAAACAACAAAACACTTTACAACATTTATGTGATTATATTAGAGTACCAGCAGTGATTTAGTAAGGAACTTGAAGTCTATACTAACAGCAAAAAAGGAAACCTGATGAAGTTAACAGTTGACATGTGCAAAATTGTCTGCTACAGAAGCATTTTCAGAACAGTGGAGAAACACTGCTGGTCTGAAACGGGTCTAATGTTAAAATGTGTTTGTGTTCTGCCAATTTTTCTAGAAAAAAACCCAAACAATCTTTGAAATATATTGGAAAAATTCTTGTCTACAGCAAGTAGAATTACAAATTTTATTGAAATAAATATTCACAGGAATGTTTCCACAGACAGCAGAGGAAAATATCTTACTTCTTGCCTTTGGAAGGAACAACATAAAAGGAAATGTTTTTAATCTCAGCCTTCAGGAAAAGCAATGGTAATTCTCCCATTTCTTCCAGGACTTCTCAATGTGTTTCATTTTATACAAGGTGTGCAGAGAATACAGGGATGAAAAGGAATCTTAAACACTGTGTTTTACATGATATGTCCTGAGAGATTTGCCTGAGAGAATTATTAACATAGACACCAGAATAAAGCTGCTAGCAGGAGGAAAACATACATTGATATAGAATATGTCTCCAAGATAATTTTTAACCAATGATACTAAATATTGGGTCCAAAAAGCCCTCTAATATAGTTCAGCCTCATAAGAATTGGCTCATTTGATGATTTTAGAGGCAAAAAGATTCTAAAATAATCATTTTATGCAGGAGCACATTAGAAGGGGTGACAAATTTTCAGTATCATCAAAGGCTTCACTTCAAACATAAGAATTTTGTTAACTTTCAGCAAAAGATTTTGCAAACAGTGTGGTTCCAGTAATATTCTTCTGAATCACATAAGATTGCTTTTTATCAGATCTGTATCAAATAGACTTTTCTTTTCCTTTTAAAGACATTTATTCTTCATCTTGGTATTGCCCAGGAGATCCAAGACAAAACTGAATCGTTGCGCATTTCCACCATATTTGGACTCTGTTAATCCTGTGCTTTTCAGTGTCCTGCAGCATTCAAAAAGGATTCCTCATTACAATCTCCCTTCAAAGTATAATTTCGAGAATTTTGGGGGTGTGAAGAGACTTTTCTGTGAAGATCGTTCACAGACAGAGATAAAATTTAAGATGGTAGATCCATCAGAGGTTCAGTTGACAGATCAGGCTCACAATCCCAGTGTTGACCACATTTGGTATCCAGAGTCTCCAATTTCCTTCCTATTCTATTGAAATCTGACCTTCCTTGTTCTGTTCCTCTGGCACATTTCAAGGGTTGCTATTCTTTGTTTCTGCTTTATTTTAAGCATTCTGTAGCTGCATTATGCAAGGATATGAAGATGGGATGTTCTATGGATCCTTCTTGATTAAAGCTCTATTGCAGTTACCAGTGTCCAAACAGAACTGGACTGTAGGTTCCTGTCAGCTCCTTGTGCCTGCAATGATAAGAATCTCAGCTCTTCCCTCAATTAACATCAGTTCACTTGGTAGTGACAGGTGTGGCTTCTGCTGAAAAAAAAAGAAAATCTCACAAAAAAAAAATATTTTGGGATATCAACCTGTCAACAGTGAAGAATGAGAAAGGACTTAGCTGTGAGTTTTTGAATAACTCATGGGGAAAATAAAATTTTACTATATTAAACATTGCAAACATTCACTCCACTGAGGAAAAATAATTTTGCATTTGTCTTCCACATACAGCAATTCCATGTGAAAGGGATCTTCTTTATGTGTCACATGAAAGGACAGATATAGCTTGCATGTATAACAAACCACAAATGATTAATGAAGATCCTAATTTATCAAATCATAAAATTACATTTTTGCTTTATAGCTATATAGAGAAAGATAAGGAAACTTAGTTCTGCTCATAGTGATGTTTCTCTACTCTTTAAAGTGCAATGAAATGTATCTGGATTCAGTTTATCTGAGTGTTCAGTAACTTAAGAGCCTGTCCTGCAAATAATTATTCTTTTGTCTCAACAGTTTATATACACCAGTCTGGGCAGTAATATTAAAGATTTGCATGACTTTACAAATAAATCTTCAGATTAAAACATAGATTAATACCACAGCTGTTTTTTCAACTTCAAAAACACTTAATAAGAGATGCTGTGTTTCATATTGTTCCCTCTTGCATTCTGAATTCTCCATTTAAATTTCTAAATGAGTTATTGTCTAAGTGCTGTCTTGATCCTCCGAAAACTCAACCACACACTAAACTTACGGGAACTATTCCTATGGGATTACTGCAGTGCTTAAAGCTGGGCACAAGCTGAGAAATAGATATATGAGAAAATTAATTGGAATTATGGAAACTGAAAGTAGCCATATTTAAAGTTCCAGTTAGATCAAAATATTACTTCCAAAAGCATATGACTAAAAAAGGTTAAGATAGCACATGGAAGATCCTCAGTATAATATCCCATCTTTCATCTACTGAAGTTCATTTACAGCATTTCCCTCATCTGTTTCACCAGTCCAGGCATTCTGATTGGTTTAGTTCTTAATTTCAAAGATAATTGTGGAAATGAATAGTCTGGTTTCTCTTCAGTTTTTAAGGAATCCATTACTGAAAGACAAAAGAATATATGGCATACCATTAGTTTCTTATGCGACTTTTTAATTAGTTCATTAAAGATAAACATAAATGTATATACAACTTATATCAGAAATTTAGTGTGTCCTTAAATTGTCCTCTCTCCCAGTTTTAAAATTTATTTTATAATTTTACATTTTATCCATATTAAAGAGCCTATCTCCCACAAAGTTCATATGCAAATACTAAAGTTGAAATTGTGATGTTTCAGGTGTTATGGAGAGTATAAGCAGTATCTTTTCCAAGAACTGCATACACTGAACACGCAGTACAATATCACATTTCTGTGTGTATACCATGTCATCTATATGTAAAGAAATTCTGCCTCATTCAACCATGATAACTGCCCGAGAGCACTAAAAGAATGCTGTGTTTCAGATTTCAGAAAAGACCACTAACTGGCAGTCTCAGCCTTTCCCTAAACTTTAATAGTTCTTTGGTCAAATCTCTTCCTTCACTGTGTTTTATTTTCTAAAGGTTCTATAAGGTTACAGGTTATTTGAGAACATATTTTTCAAAAGCCCTTATTTTAAGGGGATATAGATCATCAGAGACAGAGGATTGTATACAAGAAGGTCATGTAAGAAATATCAAGAAAGCTGGAAAAGTGGTAGGATTCCTCTGGCATTTTCCTCTGGAGCTTACAGATATTCTTTCTAATGGAAATACTACTCCATTAATAATTGGACGTGAAGCATTTCCATTAGAAAGGATAGCTGTAGGAGCCTAGACCAAAAAACCAGAGACCAGCCATCATAGACACGGGGGACAAATCCTTTTTTGGCCTGTTGCTGGCAGCAAAACAGCAGCAGAGTGCTTTGATGTGTGCATTTAAACTAAAATTCAGAAGTGATGGAGAACCAGAAGGGTTGCAAGGCGTACCTGTGACCAAAGGCACGAGACTGATGCTTTCATTTGCTTAGTGAGAAAGTCTTGCAAAGATAGAAATGAGACCAGCAGCACTGAATTGCTTGCTTTCCCCATTTAAACATTATTTGGGGTCTATGCAGTCTAAGGATCTTGGACTTCTGAGAGCCTCCATGCCAGCTGTGAAAGCATCCTGCAAATCTGTCAGCCTACATTACAAAGGTAGCATTTCAAGAGGTCTCAAAAGTTTAAAACATATGATTTTCTTCAATCATGTAGACCTCTGCATACAAGTGAGCAGGCATGTTGGCAGTGTTATCTCTTCTGCCAAAACCAAAACAACCTATGAATTTTAATAGATTTCACAGATTGTTACAAAAATTAAAATCAATTGTTTTCAAAAACTCCAGAAAGCTAGCAGATTTGTACAGCAAAGTATGGTTCCAGCATCACCTTTTCAGAGATGGTGACATGAAATGCAAAGATGCAGCACTAAATCACAAGTCTCTACCTTCTTTGACAAGCAATGCATTCAATTAAATACTGCTACAGAATCAGCCATATAATTTATACTAAATGAATGGGTAAATCTAAGGCAGTCCAAGTAGTGTAAAAACTCCAGACTCCCAAGTAAATAAAAGTGAGCATATAAATATGGCTTATCTCAAAAACCATGGATACCAAGAAAAAAACAAACAAAACAAAAACAAACAAAAAAGGTAGGAAAGCACCTACAAATTAAAAAGTGAAAAAAAATCTGAGATGTTATTCTGAAAACACTGAAAAAAAATCAGATTGATTTAAATATTGAACACAATTTATGAGAAGCAATAATGGGAAGACATTTATTAGGAAAAGTTTTATTTTTCAAAACTGCACTATGCTGTGGTGAGGAAAAGAAAATCTATATCCTATTTTTTGATTTTTATATAATTTAATTTGGTGAAATTGAAATTGAAAAATACATGATGCAAGTGAGTCTCTCCTCTAAGTTTAAAAGAGAAAAGTATGTATTAAAATTATTCCAATAAGTTTTTACAGCTTATAAAAGGTTATAATGAACAGTAGAGGCTCATTAGACTGAGAAATAACACATCAGTTTCTTTTAGAAAAAACTGTTTCTTAAATCTTTCCTTTTCTACATTATGTAAAATTTCACTTCGGTGACTTAAGGTGGTGAGAAGCCCTGACTGAGACTTCAATGAGCCCTTTTTTTCTTACAGTCTTATTCTAATATGCTTTATTTTGGACATATGCTTAGCTATATTATAACCTCTCAGGAGTGAAATGGATATTAGCTACAAAAATGCCAGGTCCAATCTCCCAGGAAGAAACATTAAATTTTACATGACAACATAAACACTATGAATTTATTCTATTGTCCATGTTTAAACTACATTCATAGTTTATTATTGCTGATATCCTCACTTCAAGTGAATCAGATGTTTAAGAACTGTAGAAGTAGAACCTACAGGGCACATCCAAATGTGGTCAGCAGAACACATGGATCAAGTATTAATCTGAAACACATTTTTCAGCCTGCAAAATTATCCAGAGATTGATGTGGGCTAACGTCACTTGATTATTTCCAAAGGTATCTGTGCAAATAACTTTAATACTAACTTATTAATACTGAAGCTTTGGGTAGTGGAGAGTAAAAACCTTTTAATTAGAATATTCACATTCTCATGTCTTTCTGAGGCAAAGAGATGCCTAGCAATCTTAGGGACTCCCTTGCCAACTCAGAACACACAGGCAGGGTTTGGCGATGTGGATTCATCTCCAAATCACCATATTTTTGTTGGACAATTTTTAAATGTCATGCATACAAAGAGATGAAGTCTTCTGGCTTGGTCTCCATTGGGAGTGCCACTGCACCTCTTTTTCACAACAGCCGTGTTTGCTCTCTCTGTCCCCCCACAAATGCTTTCCACTGCAACTCTGGAAATCTGCCTGAAACTATCTGTCCTGGTTTAGGACAAATTAGGGGGAAAATCTCCACAAGGAGTCCCCTAGGAGGCAAGCCTTCACTACCCCTTCCCCCAACCCCGGGTTCGGGAAGGAATTCCTTGGAGGAAAGGTGGAAAAAACCTGTTTATTAACAAATAACAAAGGAAAAAAAAAAAAACACTCCCCAACACAGGTAAGGAAAAAAAAAAAAAAAAAAAAGCAGCCCCAGATGATACTCAGGCAGTTGCCGTGAAGGGAGAGCACCGAGCTTCTCCTGCAGATCATGTTCCCAGGCCAGGTCCGGAGTCGGTCCAGATCTTCAGGGATGGGGAAGAAAGAGAGAGAAGAAGAGAAAAAGAAAAAAAAACAGACGCAAAAAGAATGGCAGCGAGCAGCTGGCGAAAGCAAAAGCTGAAAGCAGCAAAGCCGCAATAGCAGCCAAAGCAGTAGTGGAAAGAGAGAGCGGCACCGTGGCGGCAGCCCAAGGAAGAGGGAAGGGATGGGGAAGGCCGCAGCCGCCAGACACAACAAACTCCAAAGTTACACGATTTTGGGATACAGAGGCACTGTCACCCTATGACACTATCATAAGCCCTTTTCCTGATTTTCTCCCACCTGCCCTTTGTCAGATCAGAAATTAAGCTCTTCTAATGCTAGTGTAATTTGCAGTAAGAATATGTCCTGGGGTGACTTTACAATGCTCGTATCCCCGATTGTCTGTTCTGTTTATGCTGGATATTAAATTCTACACCATTAAGTGTGGTTCCAAGACCAAGAGGGAGGAAAGAAGAAGTGCACAGTTCGTTTTAAGAAACTGCACTCCACTCCTCTGCATTCTGCTCCTGGACTGTGTTGTCTATGGACGGTCAGCCAGAGAGAGCTCTCCTTTCCTTTTTTAGTTAGTTTGAACTAGCTGAGGCAGAAGAGTTCCCTGGGCTTTTTTTCTTTTTCTTGGAACTGTTTAAACCTGTTCTTGACTGAAAGGCCCCCCAGGGCCAAGAATGACATTTTCCAGCACAAGAGAGATTGATAAGAGACTGAGTGAGCCGAGCTACACCCCACAACAAGGACTTTATAAATTTTACCATTTTTTTTTTGTGTTTAAGAAAAGACTAGATGTGGCACTTGGTGCCATGGTTTGGTTGAGATTAGGGTTGGGTTGGGCTTGATGATCCTGGATGATCCAGCCTAATGATTCTGATTCTGATTCTAATCTCTCTTCAGAGCAGCGAGAGGTTTTGTTGTTTAATACTACTCATTTTTTTATGCTTGTGAAAACTTTGCTTGCTGAATAAACAGGCAGTTGCCACGAGAAAGAAGCACACAATCAAAACTGATCAACTAGTGAACGACAATGATCCAGGCGAAGGACCCTCAAAGCGAGTTCATGACACAAAATCAGAAGTTGAAGCAACTGATACAAGATCAGAAGTCACTATTGAGCCCTTTTCTCTGAAGGATCTTCATGGCCTAAGAAAGGATTACACTCAACAACCTGATGAATCTATAATTAGTTGGTTAGTTCACTTTTGAGACGCTGCAGGCAAGGCTACTCTTCTGGATGGCACTGAAGCAAGGCATTTGGGATCCCAGTCACATGATCCAGTTATCAACCAAGGAATGATGAGGGGGCTAACCCTCACAGTTTCTGGGCATGGATCTGGGAAATGTGGCACAAAAATATCATTGTGCAGACAATCTCTATATGCAGCAAATGCAGTGCAAGACTATTCAATGCTTGAGAGAAATGGCAGTGATAGAGATTTTCTTCTCAGATGATCTAAACACTAGGAATCCAGAGTTGGATTTTGCCACATCTGTGACGTGGCAAAAATTTGTACAACTTGGGCCACAAGAATACATTTCTGCTTTAGCAATAATAAAGTGGGATGATAGGGAGGAGACCGTGCTGGATATGGCGAAGAAGCTCTGAGCATATGCAGATACCATGCATGGCCCAACACTTGCAAGAATCGTAGCTGTGGAAACACATCTACAGAAATTAAAAGATAAGATAAGATAGAGGAGAATCACAAGAAACTCAGAGGAGATGAAAGAGGGCTTTCTCCAAATCCTAGCAGTACAGATTAGAGGTTCTGGTACCAAATGCAGACTTCCCCCAGACAGGGAGAGAAAGTACACCCCACAAGCTGAGCTGTGGTTTTTCTGCGTGATTGTGGAGAAAACATGAGGAAGTACAATGGAAAATCTACTGCTGCTCTGGCACAATGGGTGCTTGAATTGAAGGAAGGCAAAACTCAAAGAGGAAGTTCCACCAAAACCGAAGCAGATCCACTAGCCTGTAGCTGAACTGCCAGGTATGATGATGATGGCATGTCCAATCCCCTTGAAGGAACCTTCAAGATATAAGCCCAGGGAAAGAAGGATAACCAGGCTTAGAGGGGCCCTGCCTCTAGCCAGGTAGAGGCTAGGGAAAACCATGTTTTTTGGACTGTGTGGATTCATTGACTTGCCACATCAGAACCACAAAAATATGAGGCCTTGGTCCACACTGGTGTGCAGAGCACATTACTCCCATCAAGACATGTGGGGGCAGAATCTTTTTCTATTGCTGGTAAGACAGGGGTGGTCACAGGATTTTACTTTGGTGGAAGTTGATGTGGGCTTGACTCAAAACGAGTGGAAGAAACGCCCTATTGTGGCTGGCCCAGAGGCTCCATGGATTTTGGGCATAGACTTCCTCTGAAATGGATATTTCAAAGACCCAAAGGGATTCAGGTAGGCATTTGGGATAGTGGCTATAGAGACAGATGACATTAAGCAATTGAACACCTTGCCTGGATTATCAGAGAACCCATCTGCAGTAGGACTCCTGAAGGGGAAGAATAACAAGTACCAGTTGCCACCTCGACAGTGCATCGCCGGCAGTATCAGACGAATGGAGATGCTGTGATCCCTATCCACAAGATGATCCAAGAGCTGGAGAGCTGGAGACATGGTCAGCAAAACCCACTCACCCTTCAACAGCCCCATTTGGCCTGTGTGCAAGCCTAACAGAGAATGGAGACTGACTGTGGACTATTGTGGCTTGAATGAAGTAACTCCACCGCTGAGCGCTGCTGTGCCCAACATGCTGGAACTCCAGTACAAGCAGGAGTCCAAGGCAGCAAAATGGTATGCCACTATTGATATCGCTAACGCATTTTCCTCCATTCCTTGGCAGCAGAATGCAGGCCTCAGTTTGCTTTCACCTGGAGGGGCATGCAGTACACCTGGAACTGTCTGCCTCAGGGAAGGAAGCACAGCCCCACCATCTGCCATGGACTGATTCAGACAGCACTGGACAAGGGAGAGACTCTGGAACATCTGCAGTGCATTGATGACATCATTGTGTGTGGGAACATGGCAGCAGAAGTGTTTGAGAAAGGACCAAAAATCATCCAGATTCTCCTGGAAGCCAGTTTCACCTTCAAGAAGAGCAGAGTTAAGGGACCTCCTCAAGAGATCCAGTTCCTGGGAGTGAAGTGGCAAGATGGATGGCATCAAATTCCCACTGATTTCATCAGCAAGATCACAGCAATGTCTCCACCAACCAGCAAGAAGGAAACACAAGCTTTCCTAGGAGCCATAGGCTTTTGGAGAATGCACATTCCTGAGTACAGTCGAATTGTGAGTTCTCTCTACCTGGTCACCTGCAAGAAGAATGATTTCCACTGGGGCCCTGAACAGCAACACGCCTTCACCCAGATCAAGCAGGAGATTGCTCATGTCCTTGGCCCAGTCAGGACAGGACCAGAGGTGAAGAATGTGCTCTAGTCTGCAGCCGGGGGTGATGGTTTGTTCAGAAGCCTTGGAAGAAGGTGCCTGGGGAGAATCGAGGTCGAGGATTTTGGAGTTGAAGTTATAGAGGGTCTGAAGACAACTACACACCAACAGAGAAAGAAATTCTAGCAGCTTCTGATGGAGTTCAAACCACCTACCAGAGGTGGTAGGCACTGAAACACGACTCTTCCTGACACCCCAACTAACGGTGCTGAGGTGAATGTTCAAAGCTGAGGTTCCCTCTACCCACCATGCCACCAATGCCACATGGAGTAAGGATTGTTCTCATCACACAGTCAGTCTATACTGGAAGACTTAATTGCCCTGAAATTTTGAAAATAATTACAAATTGGCCTGAAGGTGAAAACTTTGGTCTCACTGGCGAAAAGGTACAAGAGCAAGTGACACGTGCTGAGGAAGCTTTACTGTACAACCAACTGCCAGCAGAAGAAACACATTACACTCTTTTTACAGATGGTTCTTGTCGCATTGTAGGGATGAACCGGAAGTGGAAAGCAGCTGTATGGAGCCCCACACGACAGGTTGCAGAAGCTATTGAAGGAGAAGGTGGATCAAGTCAACTTGCTGAACTCAAAGCTATTCAACTGGCCCTGGACACTGCTGAAAGAGAGAAGGGGCCAAAGTTCTACCTCTACACTGATTTGTGGATGGTAGCCAATGCTCTATGGGGTTGGCTGGAGAAGTGGGAAAAGGCTAATTGGCACTGTAGAGGAAAACCTATTTGGGCTGCTGAAGAGTGGAAAGACATCACTACCAGGGTAAAGAAACTACTTGTGAAAGTCCACCCATGTAGATGCCCATGTCCCCAAGAGTCGGGCTAATAAGGAGCACTGAAACCACAAGCAGGTAGATCAGGCTGCAAAGATAGAGGTGTCAAAGATAGACTTGGATTGGCAACACAAGGCCGAGTTGTTCTTGGCTCGATGGGCCCACGATGCCTCAGGTCATCAGGGCAGAGATGCCACCTATAGGTGGGCACAAGTCCGAGGATTGGATCTAATCATGGATAGTATTTCTCAGGTTATCCATGACTGTGAGACATGTGCTGCCATCAAGCAGGCCAAGCAGGTGAAGCCCCTGTGGTATGGTGGACGGTGGTCCAAATATAACTATGGGGAGGCCTGGCAGATTGATGACATCACCCTGCCCCAAACCCACCAAGGCAAGCACTACATGCTGACCATGGTGGAAGCCACCACTGGATGGTTGAAGACCTATCCTGTGCCTCATGGTGCTGCCTGTAACACCATCCTAGGTCTTGAAAAGCAAGTCCTTTGGAGGCATGGTATCCCTGAGAGGACTGAGTTCAACAATGGGACTCATTTAAAAAAAAACCTCATTAACACCTGGGCTAGGGAACATGGCATTGAGTGGGTGTACCATATCCACTGCCATGCACCAGCTGCAGGCAAAGTAGAGAGGACTGTTCAAAACCACCTTGAAAGCATTGGTAGGGGATCTTTCAAAAAGTGAGAGCAGCAAAGGCCACCTGGTTATTAACACCTGAGGTTCCACCAACCAAGCAGGCCCTGCCCAATCTGAGCCCCTGCATACATAAGACAAAGTCCCAGTGGTACATGTGAGAGGTTTGTTAGGGAAGACAGTATGTATAATGTATAAACATTAACAGTTTAAATACATTAACAGTATAAATACATAAACTGAACAGACAGTTGGGGATATAAGCATCATAAAGTCACTCCAGGACAAATATCAGCCTCTCTCATATCTTTAAGTATTTTATCCTGGATCCATTTGTTTTATTCTTTCATCTCAGTAATTTATTACCAAGATGGAAACACAGCTAGGAAAAGGAAATGGACTTTAGATCCACATAAACACCTAAAATAAGATCCTACCAGATATTAGGGTCTTGACTGAAGGACTAATATCTATAACACCTTCAGCCACCAGCCATGTAACACTCAGTAGGCCCCTCTCCCTCCCTGCCTCCTCTTAGAAAAGAAGGTATTAGGCATTTTTTCAGGGGATAGTTTAGCAACACAGGAGGAAATTCCTGGGCACTGCTCATCTTTTAAGAGCCTCTATACTAGAGATTTCAAGATTTCCAAGATCAGTCTTGAATCAATGATCTACAGCCATTCTGTGAAGGAAGAAAAAAATTCCAACAGGAAGCAGAAATCTCTTTAAATGTTTTCGAATTTAAGAAATAAACCAATCATTATTTTTAAAGCAGTCAAACAAGCAGTTATTATTACAATTATTAATTACTTTGGAAACATGCATTGCAGTTTGCATGTGACATTAGCAACTTTGGGGTAGCACACAAAATAAAATCTATACATTCTCACTGCTTAGATTAGAACATGTAAATTCTTTCACCAGTATGCAGGGAGCCTAGATGCCCATACTGAAGAGACAGCTTCTTATCTCAAAGCCAGGCACCTACTGTGATATCACATACAGCTTTTATTATATTTTTCACTTTTACCTTCTTCCCCGACAAGAGGCAATTTGATCTTTGTTTATATTCGTTAGAGGGGGATGGAAGTATGAGGGACAGGGGTTGGGGAAAGGTTGGGAGGAGGGAGATCTTGGCAAAAGGAAAGCCTATGAAGATTATTTAACTGATGTCCTGTCCTCTATGAATGAAACTAGCAGCAGCACATGCATGCACTCAAGTTTTTGAGATGGTTTTCCAAGGAAATGGTTTTATAGTTGAAGATATTCCTGTGAAATTTTAATTTGTGTACCTCCTGAAAACCTCATAAGTCTGGACATAATCCCTTTAATACCTATTATAAAATAATGCATTGGCCTGTGACACTTCCTTCTCTTTGAACTCATGACCAGTCTTCTCAGATCCACCACTTGCCTGGAGCCACAGCGCCCCAATTTGTCCCTAATCACTGGGAGTTTTGTCAAGAGTTTCATTTTTCACAGGTCTGTGTTCCTAGACTTTATCTAATATTGAGGCAAATTTAAAGGATCTCTGAAGGTTTATCTTTGAATTTATGTATGATGGTTTATCTTTGAATTTATGTATGCTATTCAGAAGCACTTAGCCTTACCTCATTACCCTTCACTTACTCATTCCCCTGCAGCACTTAATGTTTTGCCTCTTCTTCAAATGAAATATTTTATCTGTGTTCAAGGAAGGTAAAACTAATGTAAGCATGACCACCTATAGGATCCAATAAGAAGGCATCAAAATGTTGGCTGAGAGATGATAATGAGCAGATGTAAGCCAGTTACTTAACCCACTGTAAAATGACCCCTAATGTTCACCTGGCCATGCCTTTATTAACATTGATGATATGTGCACACTTAGGAATGAGGCTTTTGTTCCTACGGGTTACTAAATCATGTCTATGCATAAAATATTGCCTCAGTGTTAAAGCTGGATAAATTCCAAAATGTGGGGAATAAGTAAATCTAGGAAAAATCTGAAAGTCAATCCCATTGCAGGTTAAGCAAAAGATGATTGTGAAGATGTTAGCATTTTGGTAAGTCAATTACTCAGCTTTACAGAGAACAAAAACAAATTAGAAAAACTGCTACACATTTAATTATGTTATTTTGGTTAAGCACTACACATTTCATTTAGGTAAATAGGAAAAGGAACAATTCTGTCCTGGGATAGAGGGAGAAGGCTGGAGGTGGGTATTCAAAATGCTCACAATATAGTTTATGCCAGCCTTGTAATTTAACATAAACAGACTTCAACAACTAGAGTAACTGTCACCTTGTTTCCCAGCCTTCAGCCTTGGAGTCAGAAATTTCATGTAAACAAAGTAATGTTTACAAAACTCTTTATCATGTTTTTACATTCCTTTCTGTGAAAGGACAATTGATGGACACCTTCTCAGACCAGTGGAAGTGAAGAGGTTGAACCTCAGTCTTCTAATCTGGTCTCCTTTTTAGAAATCTATATAAGCTGTAAAAAAAATTAAACTTTCTCTTTTCCCACTTCGACTCCATGGTGATCACTGTGTCTCCCTCGGGACAGCATTGCCCACAAGCAACAGAGTGTAGAAACTCAAACATTTAGTTTTTGTTTATGACTTGCAAAAGGAACACATAAATGAAATCACACACAATGGAAAGTATCCTTTGCAGAGTAAGGATCCACTCCTGAATGACATTCCCTACCATGTGCTTACCCCTCAGGGACCTAAGACTCCTGAAGGCTGGTTTTCCCTGTAAAGACTAAGACAAAGAAGATATTTGATACTTCAGTCTTTCCATCGTTAAGGAAGTGCTCTTGTCTGACCATTTAGGAGCCATTCTGGGAATAACAATCACACCACCTAGAACTTTCCCTAATGGCACCTGAGCCCTTTTGCAGTGGGCAGCTCCAGTGAGCTGATGGGTCCCAACACACACCACATGCAGAGAGTCAGACAGGTTTCAAAAATACGTGCCTAAGACAGCTTTCCTACCCATGTGTCTAGCAATGTGAGATTCTCCATTTGAGCTGGTCAGCCCAGGCTGTATTGACAGTCAACTGACAGTCAACAGAGGAAAAGACATTAAATTGCAATACTCTGGTTTTGAGACATATTACACTCAGATGAGATTAACTTCACCTTGAACCAAGAAGTATTTATTAGGCATAATTACTGGGCATGGGCACTGTGAAAATGTCAGACTATACATTGAAAATCCATTGGCATTTTCAAGCACTATTGCACCTGTTGACAAGATACTTTCAGTGAAAAATTACATCCTGACTAAGGCCAAGAAAGCACTCTTGGACTACAGTGCAAAGTCACTAATCAATTTAACTTCACACTCTATTAGCTTAAAGAAATGTCTTTATAAACTGACTCTAAAGAAGGAAATCTGCTCCATACTAGACACAAGATAAGCAATTGTGATTTCTATACAGGAGGATACATTTGCAGATGTTGCTGCATCTACAAATAGTGAACTAAACCCTGTAGATCTTGTCAGCCATAAGATAACCAAAACAAGAAAGATGGCTGTTTTCTGAGGTTTATCTTCTTGAAGCTTACCACCAGATGCCAGTCTTATACCAGAGAAATAGTTACAAGAAGATAACTGGTTTTTTGTCTTGGTTTTTTTTTTTCCAAAATGGTAGATGTGAATGCAAGATGAACCAAATGTTGAATAAAAATTAGCAAATTATTCCAAAATACTCAAAGATTACTTTAAATGTGGGTTTGGGGTTTTGGTTTTTTCTTTTCCTCTATTGCTATTACTCTGAAAGAAAATCTTTATTTAAAATACATTACTTCTTTTAATGTGTGTTACTGAACAGAATAAGGAATTTGTGGTTTAAGGGCAAGGCAATATCTGAATTTAATCACTAGAAAACTCAGACGGCTTCCCAGCACCTACAAATCAAGTGATCTGCCTGCACTTCTCAAGATAATTCTGAAAGTATCTTTGACTGAGTAGCTCTTGGTTATGCAAATCGAAAGCCTAAACAGATGATATTAAATGTGTCTCACATAAGACTCACTTCCTCTTTAAATTTCATCCCCATGGCTCTTAATTCCTTAAAGCTCCATTATTATGAGTGACTTTGACAAGCTATGATTTATGAAGATTCCTGTTCAATACCCCATCAGAAACACTTGTTTTATGCATGTTCACAAAAATGTACCATCATTTTTGTTTGCTTGACATAACTAATTTCTTAGTATCTCCAAACAAATGAAATGTCATAATTTATTCCCTTTCAGTGCTGCAGGAGAGATATTAAAAGGGTCTAGACAGTTAACTAATATTAAATCTGGAACAAGTGGAGATAAAAAACTCAAAGTCTCTAATTTACATAATTGATAAAACTGCCAAAAATTAGGGCATCAGATAAAAAAAGCACTATTCAACATGCAACTAAACCATTTAGTCTAATTTAGTTCTTCTAGATCTGCTGTACAGTCAGGGAAGAAAGGCACCTTGACAGTTTCTCCTCTAAAATGAAAGACTTAGGTGATAAATCACTGTGTGCAAAGATGCATTTTAGAATCACTGAATCCTATAATTGTTTCGATTGAAAGGGATCTTCAAAAACTATCTTGTCCAACCCCTCTACCATAGCCAGGGACACCTTACATTAGATCAGGTTTCTCAAGGTGCCATTTAACCTGGTCTTGATCACTTCCAGGGAAGGGGCAACCACAACTACTTGGGCAACCTGGGCCAGGCTGCCAACCTCATTGTAAAATATTTGTTTCTTAAATTCAGTCTAAATCTACTCTCAGTTTAAAATCACTACCTCTTGTCCTGTCAATACAAGCCCTTGTACAAAGTCCTTCTCCATGTTTCTTATAGACCCCTTTTATATACTGAAATGCTGAAGTACCATCTCCCTACAGTCTTTTTTTTCTCCAAGCTGACTCAACTCTCTCAGCCTTTCTTAATAGAAGAGATACTCCAGATCCCTGATCATCTTCATGTCCTTCCTCTGGACTCATACCACGAGATCTGTGTTCTTATGTTTGGGGTCCTAGAGCTGAAGCAGGTGGAGTCTCATGAGAGCAGAGGGAGAGAGCCACATCCTTCTGGGCTGCGAGTGCACATTGCCAGATCATGTTCGATTTACCACTCACCAATATTGCCAAGTATTTCTCTGCTGGGCTGCTCTCAATCTATTAATCAAAAAGTATCATCACCTGTATTGATCTGGGTGCAGGACACAGCATTTCTCCTTGTTGAACTTCATGACGGAACCAGCCTGGCAAGGTCCCTCTGGATGCCATCCTTCCCTCCACAGTATCAAGAACACCATTCAGCTCAGTGTTGCCTGCAAACTTGCTGAGTTTGCACTCAATCCCACTGTCTATGTTGTTAATAAAACTACTAAATAGTATTAGTTCCAATAGAGGGTCTTGAGGGATGCTACCCATTACTCTTTTTCCAATTGGACACTGAGCCGTTGACTACTACTCTTTGGATGCAGCCATCCAACCAATTTTTTATCCATCTAGTGGTCCATCCACCAAACCTATATTTTCCCCATGTAATAACAAGGATGTTATTACATCAAAGGACTTAGAGAAGCCTGGGTAGATGGCATCCCAGCACTTCCCTCATTCACTGATGTCGTTCTGTCACAGAAGGTCACTGGATTAATCAAGCATGGTTTGTGTTTAGTGATGCTGTGTAGGCCTGTTGCTGATCACCTTCCTGTCATACATGGATTTTTGACATATTTCAGGATGATTTTTTCCATGACTTGCTTCATTGTCCCTTCAATGATGACTGAAGAGTTGTTGAAATCCAGGCTTTAGGTTTGACATTTCACTTTTAGATGGCTAGAAATATATATAATTATTGCTATCAAAGTGTTCATTTCATGTCAAAGGCCACTTTGCAGCCAAGTTCTGACAAGACACTGAACACAACTTCCTTATCTGTCTAGATCTGAGGACTGAAATTGGCTTTACGCAGCAAAAAACCTTTCTTAAATATGTTCACAGTGTTCCAAATATATCTGTTTATTCTTGGTGTGACCAGTTCTCTGCAACACATGGGCTTTCTTTTTTATTCTGTAGAACTGGGAGAAATTTCTAGAAGCTAAAGAGGAATGAAAGGTAGTATCTGGAAGGGATTTTTTCTTACAGGATAAACCAGTGTGTAAGAGGGGAAGTGGGGAAACTATTGTACCTCCTACATTTCGAGGTCTACCACTGTGCTGTCCCCCTGCTCACTGCTACTGAATCAGAGGTGAGAGAAACACAGCAAAAACCTCCCCAGTAAGCCCATATCTGAGCTACTTGATTAACTTTTATTAGTAATATTCTAATACAGAGAACTTTGCATTTAAACAATTAATACACTCAAACCTACCTGGAACCTCAAAGCACTACTATACATTATATGTATAATGAAGTTTTAAAGACACTTAGTATTAGTTATCTAAATATAGATTTGTTAGAGACATATCAGAGCACAAGAGCAGAATATGATATAGGAAATTAACAGCACTGAGCTTTGCTTGCAAAGTTGGATGTTTTCAATTTAGACTCTATATGCAATCAAGAAAGACAGAGACGATTTGTCTGGGGAGCACTGCTTTGCACCCAAGCTGGAGTCAGGCTTTCAGATGTTCCTTGAATCAGTCTTCCTTTTCCTTTTTCTTTTTCTTTTCTTTCTTTTTTTTTTTTTTTCTTTTTAAATTGGGCACAGAATGCCCAGAGGCCTCACTAAGAAACTTTTACGTTATGTTTGTCAAGTGAGGTAATTTGCATTTTCCTTTTGTCACCAAATAAAGCAATCACTTCACTTACTTCCTTGGGAAGAAATAAAGCAATTTATAAGTAAATGTGCAAATTAATTATTTAAAAGAAGCAATTAATTTATTTCGAATGTGGCTATAGCAGCCAAAAAAATCATGACAAACTAGATATCCAGGCGTGGAACTAAACCACAACTCAATCTCCCTTACAAAGAGATCTGTATTCTTAAAACCACTTTAAAACAACTTTCGCAAGTTAAACGTGTGGATTATATATCAGCTAAACTCACAGAGAAACAGCTTTGTAATTCTAATACATTTCCTTCACATTATTCAAAATCTCTGCTTTAGAAACAAAAATATGAATGGTTTTTATGTAACAAAATTTATACAGGTGATGTTGGATCCTGAATCATTAGGGAATTTGAAATAATCTCATTCAGCATAAAGAAACTGGCACAAAACATGCTGTGTTGTTAATCAGAAGAGTATTTCACAGTTTAATTTTTGAACTATGTATTTCCTGTGGATTAATTTATGTCCCTGGGAAATTTAATTTATTCTTTTCAAAATTGAAAGAGGTTAAATAGATGTGAGCCAGGTCTTTTGGTTTTATTTTTGCTTTTAATATGGGAAGTTAATATTTCAGGGAGTGAATTTAATTTTGGAGAAATTTCTAACTAAAAAATAAGATATGAAGATGACTAGAGGAAAATGTCCATACAAGAACATGTGTGGTCATAGCACATTTAGTGAAAACTTGTTTGAAAACAACTTGATACTTGATAGTTAATCTGGTATTCTGTCAAATAACACAAACATCAAATGGTATCCATTTTTCTTTCCTCATTAACAAAAGCTTTTGTTCTAGTGCCAGTTTCTGCTCAGCGGTCTTGTTTGATGCTTAACTGTATACAACATAATTATGTCAAGTTACTATCAATCTAATTAAAAGCAGACCTCATCACATGCGCACACAAAAAAGCCCCTCAGACTTAATTCTTCATTTTTCATCAATCCAGTTGAATTATCCTAAGTTCCAAATTTTAATCATATTATGACATTTCCCTGTGATGAGAGACTAACATTTTTAGTGTTGTCATAATCCTGATTAGATATACCTGCATGCACTTAAACAGTGATATGTTCTTTCAGTATGAAATACTCAGCTTGCAGAAATTGACCTCTGAGTGTGTGTTCTAAGTGCTAAAGCATAATTACAGAGAGAGAAAATAAATGCCCTCAATGCAGTAATATTTATGGAAATTTTTACTAGAAATGCTGTTTGGTAGGCTGGCAACTGTATTTTGCTCCTTTGTATTTCGAAAACACATGGTTATATTGCATATAGGACAAGGTATAGCTCACAATTGATGAATCATAATAATATAAATTATGATGGCATGTGCCATTTTCTCTAAAGCAATGTTGGATGTTATTGAATCATGAGTTTCACTGAACAAAGCCAGGATATTTAGAGAAGAGAGGTATGATTTAATTCCTTAGTCAACATAACTGGCTGTGTTTTGTGATATGCCTAAACGTTTGGAAATTTAGTCATGTAACAATGCAGTACTGTGAACACTGAGTACCATTGATTAATGTAAACAAGGCCATATTCTGAAGATCAATTTGACATCATTCTGATTAGGGAATATACTCAAGAGCAGTAACCTTCAGTAGCCCAAACATTCAATTATTGCTCTGTTTTATGCCTTCTATATTTAGTGATATTTCCAGACACACTGCACAAGCAAATTTTTGTACAGGCCAAAACTGCTCATTTTGGATCACATGTACATACAAATGAAACATTCAAAAAATCTCCAAACATCTAAGCATGTTGATTGCACTTAGTATTTTCACCATGTATTGGGACATTGTAGTATTCATAAAGCTCTAGAACATACTACAGCTTAAGAACATTTCAAGAGTGGTTGGTGACAGAATTCCCATTGATTGCCAAGTCACCAACAACTACAATTAGCAATAAAATGGAAGAATTAATTTTGCAATTTTGCACCAAAGAAGAAACAGATGCTAGACAGAGGTATTGCAACTTGCTTTCAGTTAGATATAACAGGTATAAAACAACTTCAAAAACTTACTGAATAATAAAAAGATCTCCTACTGGGAAAAAATTTAACAAATAGCAAAAAGTCTTGAGCCAATCTAAAGTCATGTGCAATTATTCTGTTTATATTTCCTTTGTTTGCTATTCTATTGTTCCAATTCAATTCTTTAGTAGATAGAAATTTTTATTTTAATGACCAGAAAGAAAGGAAAATTGCAACCCTTCTCACTGTTCATGTTAGAGTCAGCTGTAACACAAGATAATTTTTTTTCTTCTAAGCACTGGGGTAAATGGTGATAACTGACATGAGTGGTAACTGACACAGAGCACCCTGAGCTCAGTTCATGAAGTCTTGACTGCCTATATGAACATCAGTCCCTGCAGGAACTCACTCTTGCAGACACTGAGTCAAGCAAAGCTGAAGCAGGGGCTGTTGCTGCAGTAGCAATGATCTTTCATCCAAAAAGATCTTTCTCCTTTGTCCTGCCTTTCAGCTTTCACCTTTTCTGCAACACAACTGCAAGTGCAAGAGGACATGAAGACCACCATACATATTTTTTAGAACTCTAAAATTAGACCAAAAAGATGTAATAATACATTATATTCCACAATTTGGGGAAGGCTTGGAAGAGTTGCTAATTATTCTGTCAAACTGAATGACCAAACAGAGCATTTTTCTCCCATAGGTATGGATATGCTGTATTTCTCCTGTAGCATCTATATTTTATGGGTTTTGATTTATCATTATGGATCAGTTCATTTCCACCTACTATTTAATATTTAACCTATAATTTAATTCTGATGATCACAATGAAAATAATAAAAAAATAATTAACCTCTCGGGACACAATATATAATATAGTGTCATATTTTTGTTCCATTCTCAGTTGCAAGGGGATTTTTTTTTGTAGTAGTAGTAGAAATATTCAACATACAATCCTTTAATTCTGCACATCAATCTGAATTGTATAGGTGGACAAGTCCCATGGTCTGCCAATATTCAGGTAAATAAAAAACCCTGTTCTCATATATAATATCCTGTTCTCCAAAATTCAAGTTGACAAACAACACCAGCAGCAATACATTAACCTTTCAGAAGGCAATTTGAAATGACTCAATTAGTGGTCACTAGAATATTTCATTCTGAAATCTAACAATACATAATGCCTGAAGCACAATGAGACATCATTTCTACTGAAAATGTTCACCACGTAACATTGCTTTGTTAGTTTTGGAGTTGTCCTGGTTTAGGACAAATTAGGAGGAAAATCTCCACGAGGAGACAAACTTCCACTACCCCTTCCCCCCAACCCCGGGTTCGGGAAGGAACTCCTCGGAGGAAAAGTGGAAAAAACCTGTTTATTAACAAATAACAAAAGGAAAAGAACACTCCCCAAC
>VZUI01041014.1:0-23387 GCA_013401135.1 Cettia cetti
GGGGGCAGACCTCAGGAGAGGTGGACACCAGGTGGTGTCAGGTATACAGGTACAGGGGTTTCTGGGAAGGTGGGTTTACAAACGCTTCCTGTAAACAGGGACACCCAGTGCAACATGGACTAGCTACATTTTGTGCAACACAACATCCATCCTTCTTATTCTATGTCTTTTCCCCCCATTCTTCCTTTGCTGTCTGGTTTTCCCCAGTCTCCTCAGCCAGAAACAGATCAATCATGTCAGGTGGTTTGCAGAGTTTCAGAGCAAGTTCAGGAGCAGGAGATGGTCAGGCCAAGCAAAGCATCTGGATTCAGCAATTTCTCAGCGGTTTTGTATCTAGCTTCTGCATAATCTGAGCACATGGAAGGAGGCAAGCTGCCATACCTGCTGGAGAGGTGCTCTGTAGTCATCAGGGATGACAAGGGGATACAGATAATCCAGAAAACGCGTACCCATGCCTTTTCGCCCTGTTTGGCCAGCAGGAGCTCACCCTTCCATGCCTTAGATATTTAGAAGGTTTTGGCATAAGCTAAGGTGGGGAAACCCATTAAATAATTGCAGAAATCTTCAAATTAGTTCACTTCTGTGGCCAAACTAAACCAGGTAGGGCAAGAATGTTATTTAATATAGTAAAGCCGACAAACTGATTGTCTGTATTAGAAGCCAGCTTTGGTCTTCTGTGTACTTAGAGATGCTGCCCAGTCAGTATCACAAAAAAAACCATTATATGATTAAGAGTGTTAGAGTACAGTTGTGTTACAGAGAGTATAGTTGTGTGTGTAATTGCAAAGTCTGATTCAAAGATATTGAGAACATGTACTGTTGCCTGTCTTCCCACCTAGCTGTCAGCCCTTGCAGCAGGGTGCATATGGCATACTATCTCATGCTGTACGAGAGAATGACTATAACAGCACTGGAAAAAGCATTCAAAGAATATAAACCCCACAGTGCGTGCTAGTTTTGCAGGCAGAGCCAATATATCCAGAGGATTCACCTGCTCCACAGGACTGATGCCTTGAGTCCTGAGGCCCATTTCCCCCCAGGCCTGGCCCTCTGCCTGCTGAAGCAGCAGCCATGGGAAGGATGGGGAGGCAGATGGTGTTTTGTGAGCCACTGGCCTTTCCAGCACCGTCCTGTGCAGATGTGCTCTCAGCAGAGACAGATGCTTAAATTGCCTGGGGCCCAGCCTACTCTGACTCCCCTCTTTGCTACTGCCAGTGGAAAATTGCAGACCAAAAAAAGATTCATGTAAATATATTCTTGTTTAAAATCTTAGTGCCTTCAGCTGTTTTTAACTGAAGCATGTCAAGGTGTAGGAGGGTAGCCCTAATGGCTTATGGGGAGCTGGGAAACACTGACTTCCGTGAAATGCCTGTGGCCAGAATTAAATGTTCTTAGAGGTTTTATTTTTAACTATTTTAGTAAGGAAGAGATCTCTAGTGGTTGTTTTGAGGATAAGTAAATGAAGTGTTGGTAATTTAATATCATCTATGTGCTTGGCCTCATAATTTTTGTTCTCTCTGTCAGTTCTTCATGAAGCCACAGAAACCAAACTTTAATCGCTGTCTCTTCCTCAAAACAACACGAATGCTTTTGCAGTTCTCTCTTTGACAAGCTGCCAACAGTGCATTATCATATATGCAGGATCTCACAAGACACTTAAGACCTGAATATTATCACAAGCTGTCTTCTTGGTAAGAAATAGTGTAGTGTTTGCTCCACTGAAACAGTAGTTAGCTATGAGGTATAAATTTCTAGATGATGACTGCAGAGCACGGATGGTGATGTAAGGGCTGCAGAGAAGGCAGTAACTCTCTGAGAATGCCTGCCCAAGACCCCTCATCACCATGGAGTGCCTGAATATACCATAAATTGCAGGCTGATTGGCTGGAGGATATTTCAGCTCCTGAATATCTTCTCCTAATGCACACACTGGAGTGAGACATCTAACTGAGTTACTATGATGCCCAGGCTATCCACCATCCCACTCACTCATCAACATTTTTACATTCTGCTCTTTAATAAAAATACTTATTGTTTTTCTCCCTTTCTCAAATTTACCTTTTTCCATCATCCTCTCTATCACTCTTTGGAATGGGTCTGCCTGCTGTCTACACCAAGTCGCTAAACAGATCACTTCAGAGAAAGTCTCCAAAGGGAAATTGCCCCTTCCCATCATCTAACTGTGAGGTAAAAATTTGGTCTATGACACTTTGTTCAAGCCAATAATCCATCCCCCAACACATGTACAGATTTATTGTCCGCTTCTTGTCATGCTAAGATGTGGATCATCTGGACTGCTCCTTCTGCCAATAGACTTCTGTAGGGTTGAGGTACCTGTAGTGTGCTCAGGGGTGGCTTCTGCAGATCTCAGTGCAGTAGAAACATAATTTTATACAAGGTTTTTTCTTCTTAAAATGGTTCCATCAGTAAAATTATAGAGAACTCCTCAGGTTTGCTGGATTTAGCTGTTACATATCAAGGTAATTTGCCTCTTAAAATCTGGCCAGATAACCCCTTTGTAGTTAATGTTACTTTTGGTAGTTCAAAAAACTCTGCGTAGTTAAATATTGCTTTCAATAGAACAGACATTTGCTTGCTTTTATATCTGAAATCTTACCAGCTAAGGTTTCTACTTAACAATTAATCTCGTTCATAATTAGGCTCAACAAAACTCTGGTATATCTTTTCTAATTATAACATCAAAGTCATAGATTGGGATCCAGAAGGCCAATGGAAACAGGCTAGGTAATGTATAATCACAGATAACTACAGTGCAGAGAAAGGAGAAATTGCATGGGCAAGTCCTCTTTGTAGCAGTGGATATCCCAGCGGCTGTAGGGACGTGGGGTGTCAGCTGTGCATACTTTGTTTGTCGCAGGATGGGGAGCTACCCACTGCCATCGATTTTGTGCTGCCCAATTCAAGATTAAGCAGATGAAAGTCAGCTGGTCACATCACTGACTCCAGGGACAGCCTTGCGGACAGAGCGTCTCAGACTGCAGAGGACAGGGCTCCCCACAGCTCAGGCACTGAGGTAGTCATTCAAAGCTAAACAGTTCAGATGTCCACTTTGCAAGGCTGAAATGAATCATATTGGGCAACTTGTCCTCTTTAAGAATGTCTCTGTAATTCAGAAAGAACACAGACAAAAGCAATTAATAAAGCCCAGTGCCTAATATTTAGTCAGTTAAAATTAATTTTCTAAATTCTGCACCATTTTCAAATATTCCTTGTTTGACAGGCTTAGGAGACTAAACCGTGTTGCACTATCTGGAAATGTTACATCCAGCTGTATTTATAACCAAGCCAAGAGCTAAGAGGATAGTGCTGCTGTCTCTTCTTTCTATGTGTACATTTATTCTATCACTGTTGGAATATGTCAACATATGTTAACCTAGTGAACCTGAGAACAAATCGATTATATTAATAATTTCATGCATAAATAATTTTGCATCAAAATCAAGTAAAAAGGTAATGAAATGTTTCCTCAGTCATGACCATTCAGGCCTTAAGTCATGTGCTGGATCATTTACCTCACTCACATTTGGAACTGGTATAAATTATACAAATTGATTAAGGAGCAGCATAAGATGACTCTGGTGTCTTCAAGTGGTGGTTTAGTGCCTGTTTCCAGTAATGAAAACACATGGTCAGCTGGGATAGAGCTAGCCTTACAGTTAGAGCACAGTCTCCAGGAGAGTTTTCTGTCTTTTCTGTCTTCAAGCCTTTCCCATAACCCTGTGGGTTTACTTCAAATTAATGCCACAAAATTCCTCAAGACATGAGGCAACAAAAGTATTCCTGAGGTGCAAAATGCCAGCTGAAACTAGCCTCTCTTTTCTTTTGGTGGCAGCTGATCGGCTCCCTTAGCACTTACCGTAGAATCACAGAATGCTTTGGGTTGGAAGGTACCTTAAAGACCATCTGGTTCCAGCTCCCCTGCTGATGTCAAAGACCTCTTTCACTAGACCAGGTTGCTCAGAGCCCCATCCAACCTGGCCTCGAACGCTTCCAGGGATGGAAGCAGTTTTGCTAGGCAACCTGTCCCAGTGCCTCACCACCCTCACCAACAGGAATCCTAATGTCTAACCTAAACCTATTCTCTTTCAGTTTGAAGCCATTCCCCCTTGTCCTGTCACTACGTGCCCATGTAAAAGCCTCTCTCCATCTTTCTTGTGGTTTTGCTTCAGGTACTGGAAGGCCACAATTCAGGCACCTCAAAGATTTCTATTCTTTGGGCTAAGCAAACCAAATTTTCTCAGCTTTTCCTCATAGAAAAGGTGCTCCATTCCTATAATCATTTTGGTGGCCTCCTCTGGACTCACTCCAACAGGTCAGTGTCCTTCCTGTGCTGGAGACCCCAGAGCTGGATGCAGCCCTGCAAGTGGGGTCTCACCAGTGCAGAGCAGAGGGAGAGAGTCCCCTCCCTCGCCCTTCCAACCATGTTGTTTTGGTGCACCCCAGGATGTTAAGGCTTTCTGCCGTAACCTTTTTTGGTTTGTTTAAAAGAAATGTATAGGCCATTAATCAATTTTGCGTGTAGCTGGAGCCGTGACTTCCTGGTGTAAGGGGCAGTCATGGCTGTTCAACCCATTCTAGCTCTAAAGTGCTTCACTCATGTGAGCTTCTGCTCTTAATGGGCATTCACAGGATCAAGGTCTTCATATGTCCCCCAGTTGTTTTCCTCAAGTTTTACAGGTGAGCAGGGACATTTTCTTTTAGACAACGAAAACACTCGTAATGGAAAGTGCAAAAAACTACTTGGAGGCAGGTGAAATGGCCTAGCCATTTCTTCTTCTTTTTTTAATATACTTAGTTTTTATGGTTGGTTCTCCACAGAAATTCTCTGCTTTGTTTAATGTTTCATGTTTTTATCTGTGATTTTGAATGAGTGAAGGAGCAGGGGCTAAGAAATGCACTTCAGGTTTGAGGAGGCTATAAGCCTAAATGCCGTTAGAAAGTTTCTGCCAGATGTCTGCATTCAGTGATTTTTTTAACAAGGTAGGTACATTTTTTTGAAAAGTATGATGTAGCTCTACTAAACTCTTTACACTAAAATATTTCAAATTCATGTCATCTAAGAATTCACTGGTTGGGACAAAAGGAATGGCCTCTGACTTACAGTAGATTGGATTTAAGTCTTAGCTGTGACACGGGTAATGCTTTGGGAAGGACTTTGTCCATTTTCCAAGACAACATGACACAACAACTTTTGGCACTGCTGCCTCCCAGTTATTAACCTGTGACCTGGTGAGCATGGCTGAGATGGCACACATAGTGGGAGGAGAGGAGACATTCTTGACTCATTCCTCTTAAATCAAGAAGTAAGGTGGGAGAGATTTCAAGTTGTTATCACGAAGGCATAGTTTTCAGGAAAAACATTTTTATCCATGATATAAAATTAAAATCTTCTAAAGTAAAGAGCAAAAAAATCCCTTGGGATCCTATCAAATGTTTTCTTGGAACCAAGACTGCGAATTAGGCTTCTATTTTGTTTCGCTAAAGGTAATGAATAATATTTAATAGCCTCCTTATGTTATTCTTGGCCTGCCTCTGGAGGGGTTACCCTGGCCGGTCAGCGTGGATAATGGATGTCAGAAAAGGTGCTAGGCTATTTGTATATACCTTGGCAAAGATTTTACCATCCCCATTCAAGAGTGATATGGGTCTTTATGAAGTGCACAATTTTACAGCTTTTTTGGAAAATACAGTTATTGCTGCATTTAGGACAGATAGAAGAAATAATTTGGAAGGCTATCTATGAGGTGCATAAAGGGGATAAGTAATTTTTTTAACTGTCAGTGTAGTCTAATCTGGATATATTTCCCTTATTAGGATGATGTCCCATGTCAGAGGGGTTGGCCACTGCCCCACCATAAGGGCTGCACAGCCTCAGCTGCTCTCCAGTACTTCCTCTCATCTCCTGTTTCCCTGTACAGCATCCACTGACCATCGGTCCTTCAGGAGCTGGTGGAGAGGGTTGTGGATGTATAGAGGAGCATTTGCTGAGTATTCAGTCTCAGAGAGTGGGAAATCACTTACTCAGCAGCTGAGAAACCACAATCCTTCAAGGTCCCCCTCTCTGAACAAATAAATACAACCAGTGTCAACCCACTGCTGCTGTTGAGATGCTTGCCTGCAACATCACCAAATGGCAATGTAAACCTCGAAGCAGATTTCAATCTCAGTAGCCACCCTTCTGAAACTTTATTTTTAATTAGAGAAAATTGAATTAAAGCTGCTTAAGGTGAAAAAAAAAGTCATGATGATTAGCTGGCATATCCCATATTTTTCTCCTTTCTTTTGTTTTCTGCAAGTGAGCAAATGCATAGGTTCTTTGGATTGCCTAAATGGTGTTTCTTGTCTCACTGCGGAAATTTTGGGTAGCACATGTAAGGATATGGACCACACCTGTTCCTTTGAACAGCTTTAGCCTTTGATTTAGGGTTCATTCTGATTTTTCTTGTATCAGTAGTTGATGAAAAATGATAGCTATCTCTAGTTGTTTTGCCCTCATTTAGAAGGAGCTTCTTACTGCTGCACTGAAACCTGATAGTCAGTTGTCATATCTCCACAAGTCTGAATTTTTTATTTTTCATCTAGAAGTCCTCTAGAAGTTTCCCCACATTTAATCATGTTATGTTTTAGTTACATTGACATTCAGCTCCTCAGGTTTGTTGCTGATCCCCTTTTTACAAAAAAAAGGAAACACTGTTCCAAGCCTCACTTCAGCCAGCGTTTCCATGTATTCCACTCCAAAAGTCACCCAGCTTTGCAGCTAAATGAAGAATTTGTCTGAGATCACAATTTGTGTCTTTTTTTATCCTAAGTGGAAATTACACCAAATTTTGCTATTCAACAGCTGCAACTCTTCAGAGCAGTCCTCACCATCCCACTTGCAGTAAGTCACTCAGATGCCATGGGTTCTGAAGTCAAAATGACCAAAGCATCTGCTTTATCCAAAACTTCCATTTTGATTGGTTCGGCTGGTAATCAGTGAGAGCTGTGTACTTTCCCAGCAAGTATTGAGGGTCCTGCAGAGTATTTGACACCTGGGAAGCACAGCTATCCATGTACATCACAAATCACATCTACAAGTTCACTGTAGCTCCAGGTATCACTGGTGACCATAGAGAAAGCATACAGAAAGCTTCCCCCTGAGCCCAAAGGTTTAAAGCCTGTTTAGTAACCAGTGTTTTTATGCCCATCTAGGTAGACTGGGTAGATAGGAATATAACACTGTAGAGGTTTTATCTGTGAGGAAAAGCCTTTTGCAGAGTACTCACTGGCCACATTACCAAAGCCAATTGTGCTTACAGGCAGCTTCACTGTCTCTTTGGATCCCAGGGCTGCTTCACTTCATGTCCCCTCCTGCCTCCCTCCACGGCCTTGCACTGTAGGCAGCAGGAAGCTAATAGGTCTTTCCTGAACACATCAGCCCCTTTGAGATGCTCACTGCACCCTGTGAGGTGTGACTCCATTGCCCCACTGGCCATGGGGCTCCTTCCAGCCTGCCACCCTGTCAGCCTTCCCCACCTCCCTTCAGGGAGAAAAGGAAAATAAGAGGGTGTGAATGATTGGGCTGATAATGACATTAGAAATTCCATTCTGGCAGTGCACTAAATCTTCCTTAAAAGCTTTGAAGAGCTTCCTGAAAATATAAGCACTAAATAGTGCAGCTGGCCCAGGCCAGGTCATTGATCCCACCTCTCTCTCCGGTGCTGGGAGCAGCCTGCCCTGCCAAAGACCCTGCCCTTCCAACTTGGTTTAAGCACTGTCTCCTCCTCTGCTGCCTTTCCTTTTCTGTTCTCTGGAAAACTGACATGGCTCAGTATAAAGTAGCAATGAGTCAGCCCTCGGCTTCCCAGCTGTACACAGAGACTGTGCATCTGAGTTTGTTACACAGCCCATGGACTGCACAGCCTGGGAGACCTAATTCATAGTGGTTCTTTGGCTACACCCTTATGTTCAAAACACATGAATCAGGTCTTGAAAAATCATGGAACTCACTTAATGATCATAAGGTTTAATAAAAATAAACACAGATTTCTTTTTACTTGCTTTTAAAAATTACTATGCTTGTATACTTTTAGGTGCCTCTCAGATCAATGTTGAAAGCTCTTCTCCATATCCATGAGGTCTGCAAGCAGAAGGAAATCCAGAACCTGGAGTTTTAATTAAGAAATTGAATACTGGGAGATTTGTGGTTAAATCAGGAGTACCGTCAGCCTTGAAACCACAACAATTTACATTCCTTCACACACCCCAGCTCACAGCATTGCTACCTAGTGCCATTTTCAGTGTGAGCAGAGGACCTGGGAAAAGAAAGTTGGGCTGGAAATGGGACCTTTGCTTGATGTTCTTGTTGAAGAAGGAAAGTCATATCACACTGCTCCCTGATACCCTAAATGTGTGATGCTGGCAAGTCTAATTTTCTGGCGGTTGTCTCTACTATGTGAAGAAACCACCAAGTATCTAAAATGCCATAAATCACAGCTGTGATTCTGGAAGAGCTTGTTCCAAATAGGCTATGGGACAAGAAAAATCTCATTGCTTCTGTAGCTTTGGGGGCGGAGAAGAACAAATGTAGTAAAATGAAGGAAAAAATTTTAAAGGAAGATTCCCCCCTTTCTTTGGATGGACGTCTCTACCCAGAGAAATCGAGAGCACTGAAGTCTCAGTGATATGGATTCGTTATAGGAGTAAGACAGGCTTGTTTGTGAGCCTTAGTCCTCAGGTTTTGTGCAAGTGAAAATTCAACTAGGCCTTCAAGTATAGCTTAACTGGAAGGTGGAATTTATGAAAAGAATCTGAATTTGGTCTGACAAGTTTCCTGGAAATTCGAAATGAGCTCAAACTGTACCACTGCTAGCCAATTTTTAAATAGTTCAAACTCTTGTCTGGTTGATTATCTTTTCTTCCTTCTTCCTGCCATCCATTAAAGAGTTGGCATCTGCATGTACATTATTAAAAATAGAAGAAAACTGCAAAATGCATATTTGGAACCTTTGTGGGCTTTTGGAAACCCCCGATGTGCTGAAATACTTTACCTTTCCTTGCTAAGTAGTACTCTTCATGAACTTGAGGTTTCTGATGTTTGAGTCCTGAGTTTGGTGGCACAGAAAAAAAAGAGACCTCCACTTCAGTCAGTCTTTGCTGTTAAAGCCTTTTGAACAATGGGCAGACCCTGAACTCAAGCCTCTAAAATTGCTAAGTTTGTATATTTTGAAGTTTGTGGAGTGACGCAGAAACTATAGGTGAAAGAATAATTTTTAAGTACAGCCCCAATGGGAGTACAAAGACTGTGATTAATTAACATGAGGAAAGCAACATGATTTGAAGTATGGAGTTCGTTGTTGGGGTTTTTTCCTGTGGTCATTTCCATAACTGATTAGAAAATCATCTCTGATCAGGGAATGGTTTTATTTATTTTAACTATGTCCTACTTAATGGAGATGTAATAATTCAAAACAATTACATTAAAGTAATTATGTTTCAATAAACATAAGCTTGGCACTTCAGACTGGAAGTAGAACCTGTACCCTGAGCCAATTAGGAGCAGTGAAATGAACAGCAGACAGTTGATTGTAGTTTGCGGACTGCATTTATTAAACCACTAACAAATAATCTATTAATCTTTCTCTAAAAATCAACAATATAAAAGAGTTCTTCACCTCAAAGTCAGTTGCATTAAACAATTTCAGACGAACAAAATGAGACACCAGAAGTTTTTTATGTCAGGATATGATTTATAGCATGAATTAACTGCTTTTGTGTGATGAAGAGTGTAATTAAACTCCAGTGGCAGCATGTGGCCACAACAAATGGCTGGGCAGAGAGCAGATCTCTGGAAGCCAGCTTGCCAGGAAAAGGGTTTGTGCTGCTGGTGGCACTGTCAGGTCAGTGGGAAAGCCTGTTCCCTGAGCAGGCTCCTTCCCACCTTTGTCATGCACAAAGGAAATGCTCCTGTGGGCTTACCAGGAGCAGGCATGCCAGAAGGTACTGTACCAGTGAGCAAAATATAAATGCCTTTGTGAAAAAAGAAACATTCCACTAAAGCCTTCTGACCAATACTAGGAATATCACAAGGGGGAAATGGAAAGGGAAGAAGTCAACTCACAAATGGAATTGCTATCTGAATATGCTTTACCTCTAGTGCTGGTGTTGCCAAACTGAATGATCTAGGCTTGTGTGTTTTACCTTGGTTTCCTTTCTTCTCAACCCTTTTTCTGCAGCCAGGTCTCTTGGATCTCTCTGTTGCTTGCATTTCTTATGCAGTAAAGGAGAGACAAGCATTTATAAAGCTGTAATATTGTGAAGATTATACAGAGAAATGGGAAAGGCAGCTGGTATAGGTGGAATTTCAAAAAATGCTTCTCATGTTCCCTTTCTGTTAGGCAGAATCTCTAAATAGCCAGGGGTCATCTAATGGGGCCCCATGCTAAAACCTGCAGAGTCTGCCAGAGCAACAGGGTGAACCGGTAGGCAGGGCTTCTACATAAAGCTATTATATGGGCTTATTTGCAATCTGTCTGCTCAAGCAGATGATGTCTTCATTCATTTAACACCATGCAAGGACACACTACTGCTGTTGCCGCTGGCATTTTCAAGGTTCTTTATGCATTGCTTTTAGTTCATTAAGACAGGTGATCTCTTTCATATGGCAGGCAAAATCAGCTTAAGCTCGTTGGCAGAAGATCATAACCCTCTGATTTATTGAGAAAAAAATGAAGCAATCTAATGTTTTATCATTCTGAACTAGCAACAGAAAAAATTCTCTGCCTATATATGCAAGTCAATACATTTTCAGTGTTATTGCAAGTGATGGAGTTAAACTTCAAATTCCCTTTGTAACTCCTTCTAACACTGGTTCATCCTCTTTGCATTTTCTTTCTCTAAAGCCACATGCTTTTTCCTGTTTGATATTCTTTTACTCTCTGTGATGACACATGGTCTTTAATGTTTTCATTAATCTTAACATCTTCTTAGGGTCTCATACACATATTATCCAAAGGGGTCTTTCAGCTAAAGTAAAGCTGATTTGTAATAATCAACATTAATGGATGGTAATAATTTATGTGATTTATCCCCATACTGCATTTGGTGTATCCTGGAGGCTAAAAGTGAATGCAATATCTCCAAAGGCACAAACAGTGTGTTAGGCTTGAGAGGATAGCAAGCTAGGCTGGAGATAAGGAGTTTTGGCCTCTAGTGAAAAAACATGACTTGTATTGCTAACGTAGATTTTGGAAGATC
The DNA here is from genome assembly GCA_013401135.1 of Cettia cetti. NCBI lineage: Eukaryota > Metazoa > Chordata > Aves > Passeriformes > Sylviidae > Cettia > Cettia cetti. The sequence goes on from VZUI01041014.1 coordinate 11,257, forward strand.
ACTGGATACTTATAAAACCCCTTCTATGACCACAAGCCTGATGAGGAGTGCCTGAGGGAGCTGGGGGTATTTAGTCTGGAGAGAAGGAGGCTCAGGGGAGGCCTCATCACTCTCTATAACTATGTGAAATAAGGCTATAGCCAGGTAGAGATTGGTCTCCCAGGTAACAAGTGATAGAACAAGAAACAGCTTCAAGTTGAACCCAGAGAGGTTTATATCAGATATTTGGAAAATTTTCTTCACTGGAAGTGCGGAAAGGCATCAGGAGAGGCTTCCCAGGGAAGTGGTGGAATCACCATCCCTGGAAGTGTTTGGAAGACACATGGATGTGGCACTTGGGGACATGGTTTAGTGGTGAACACAGTGGGGCTGGCTTATGAGTTGGAATCAGTGATCTCAGAGGTCTTTTTCCAAAATTATTATTCAATGATTTTATGAGACAGTGGTTGAGACAGCTGCCAAGGAGCTTTGAAGGAACATCTTACAGAGAGTCTTATAAGACACAGCTCTTCTCTCACATGTTCTTTTTTTTTTTTTTTTTTTTATAATCTCTGGTTTGGAAAAGTCAGTTTGATTTCCTGACTGTCACTGTCACAGCACTTAAACCCACAGATGCTGAAGGCAAGTCAGGCTACTGAGACAGCCACACAAAGCAAGAAAGAGGTACAAGTTGTGCCTGACACCACCTCAAGGGAGCAGCTGCAGGTTAAGGCCTGAACAGATGCAGCTGGAAGGCAGGAGGAACAAGAGCTGCAGTTATCCCAGGAGCTGTGACCAGGGTTTTCTTAATCATAGACTCAAGTTACCAGCTGAATGGCTCCTGTATGAGCTGCTGTGCCTTGTGCAAGGAAATGGTTTTGTTAAAAACTGTAGGTTTGATTGGGTAGCCAGAAACTCCATAACACAGTTTCCAAAAGAGCTGATCCAAGAGCAAGAGAGAGAAGGGTTCATTATCAAGATTGTTGGGTGTGGTTTCCATTCCTCTCTTTTCAGTATCTGTCATCATTTACTGGTTAAGACTTAATAACTAAAAGAGAGTATAACTTGGCACTTATTGCCAGAACTCCAAAAGCAAACATTACTGCTATTTTTTTTAACCACAGGCAGCAAATCTTTTCAAACAGCAGCCTGACCCCAACTCTCCTCTCCCCAGCATCTCTACTGCAGTGGGGCAACTGAAGTAGCCCATGATCAGCTGGGCTAGGGAAAACAATGCTTTGGCTCATGAATCCTTAAAACAGAAGGTACAAGTGATTTTTAAAATAATTTTTCAAAGACTGGGTGAGGGGTTTTTTTCCTTCACAGAGGTTTTAAAGTATTTTAATCAGACACTTTAGCTAGCCCAACAAAATTTTGAATGGCAGGCTATAGGCAATCAGAACTTTATTTCTAGGTCTGTGTGACCAGTGGTAATGAACTTACTGCAGCTTGATTTTAAACAGACCCCAGTCCTCTCTGGCTGCAAAATGAACTATACACAAGTCCACTCATAGTTTCTGCTGTCCTGCAAGTTCAAACTATGTGGTCAGGAGCTCTGGAGTCTCAGTTGGGTTTTAGTATCTCTTGTGAGTTCCTTCCAGAAACTAATAGAGGAATTCTTAGAACCCAAAACTGCAAATATCATGCCAAAAAAGCATCAAACTACTGAGACAACCTGAATCAATGGCTGCTTTCCCAAATATAGCCCTTGTTTTCTCAGCAGCTTAAGTTCGTCATAGTGATATGGAATGAAATCATCGCTCTGCCTTCTGGGGTGTTGAATGGCAAATCATTTGTTGCAAGACTCTATAGTGACAAATGCAATAATTGCCACAGCTTTTTAATGTTAGTGTTGTGCTGCATCTCATTTTGGTTCCAGAAATTCTGACATTTCATCTTAATTTGGACTAGTCTTTGTTTGCCAATTTTCTACTCCTATTCACATCAAGGGGATGCTATGCTTTGTCCCTGCAATTTTGTCAATTAGTACAGTGGTATATATTTTGCATTTAATAGAATTTCATATTCCTCTAACAAGGCTGCTGATCTCATCCCAGTGCAGTAACTGCCTTGATATGAAATTTCATTGGAAGAATGTTTTCTGCCCGAGAGCCGTTCATATATATGATCTTCTGCAACCAATTAAAACATTAGGGAACCTACAGTTGAATAAATATCGGTGAAAATTTAAGAACAGAGTGGTAGTTTTCAGCCAGTTTTATGGAAAGTCAATAGGTATCCGGAGGTCCAATTACAGGAAATGTTTTTGCAGTATGAAATAAAATTATAAGAAATAGAGAGGTAAATGAGAATGTTACAGGCACCTAGCATGCTTCTGGTCTTGGCATAATGAATTAATTAAGAAGAATCATTGTTAAATAGTAAAGATGAAATTCTGCTGTGCATTGCACCTCTTTAATTCTGGCATAATTTCGTAGACTTCACAGAAATCGCACTGGATATAAAAGTGAGAAACACAGAAAACTCACACCCTGTCAATCCAAAATGTACCAACCCTTTTCGCCAAATATCCTCTTTCTCCTGCCTATTTGCAGCAGTTCAGAGGCTGGTTTGGAAGCCAATGCCCTCTGTTAATAGGGAGCAGCAAGATAAAGGGCCACATTTTATTCCCACTCAGCTACTTTGGGGTTTCTGAACAATGAGGCACCTTCTTTCTTTGGTTGTGTGTTTCAAATTGATGGAGGAGATCAGTTCAGCTGGTCAGAGCATGGTGCTAATAATGCCAAGGTCATGGGTTCAATGTCTGTATGGGCCAATTCACTAAAAAAATTGGACTACATGACCATTGTGGGTCCCTTCCAGCTCAGAATATTCTGTGGTTCTCTGAGGAGGAAGTCTGCTGTTCCTCCTCTAGATTCATTTTGGGCCGTTTAGCCTCCTTGGCTTTCTGCTTGTGATTTCCTCTGTGTGCCTGCAGACAACCTTCCAGCCAGCCCAGCCAGCAGCACACACGGGACAGCATTGCCACTCTTCCCCATCTACCTGCTATTTACCTCGACAGCACCTGCAAGCCCTGTTTGCTGTTTAGGCATCAAGCACCTCTAGGGCTGCCAAGTGTGCTTGGTAAAACCTATTGAGCCTTTCATTTAAATACTTGTTAAACAGGAAGCTCCTGCTGGAAAGTTGAGTGCTGGTTTATATTTAAACAAATAGTGGGAACAGGCATGAGTGTCATTTCGTGATGTAGTGGAAAATTTGAATGCCTTGCATTATCCCACAAGTAACCCCTTGAAAACAAACCTGAGAGGCTGTTAAGGATCCTGCTCAAACCTGTGAGCTTTTGCATTGGTAGCAGCAGTGAAAGGGTTAACTTACACAGTTCTTTCACTGCAAATGTAGGCGTTAAAGGAAAACTGATGCACACGGTGTAGCATTGGTGTTTCCCTAGTGATTGAAGGAAAGTAGTTATTAAGGTCAGCCATGCTTATTTTTGGCAGATGTGGAGCCCCTTTCAGCCTGAACACTCCTAAGGAGTGTACTTAAGGTCAAGAAAGTCGCATATTTTGTGAGTGAAGTAAACAAGGGCAGCAAATGTTGGTGTGTTGAGCACCTCCTTTCAGTAGGTGGTAGTTTTAGACTTACGATTTTGATCTAGCATCTGTCTCCTGCAAAGTCTAACATCAGTATTGTCAGGGATGACAGTGAGGTCAGATGTAGCTCTGGGGTCTCCTGAAAGTTTGAGGCATCCAGAGTGGTGCCAGGATGCAGAGGTGTGGGAAGCCCTGAGAAGTCAAAGTGCACAAGGGTCAGAGTGTTTGGAACTTTAAATGTTCTGCGAGGGCATAGCTTTGCCTTGGTGAGGTTTTGCCATCTCCTTCTGTCCTGTGGGATGTTTTTGACTGCTCTGGTGTCCCTGAATATGTTCAACAGGCCGTCCATCAGCAGAAAGCACGTGCACTCTCAGAGGGCAGGCCTCTCCCCGCCTGTCACCCAGAGATGGATGTGTGATAGCACCAGAGTGTCACAATGTTTGTCCCACTCACTGCAGGGTTTCTCCTCCACAGTGGCAGCCACGGTTGTTTACACATCACAGCTTTTGTTCACACAGCCGACAGTTCCTGCCAAACAGCATAGCCAGGAGAGCTTTTCTGAAAATGCATCTGGAGACATGCGTTGGGCTTTCACAGAGACACGTGGTAAGGTGAAAGGGGTAGGGACCCCTACAGTTTTCCTGGGTGACCAAAATAGTTGGCAGCTCTAGTCAATTTCCCAGATATTTCACCATGTTTTTCTAGTCATCATCAGACTTCATTCTTCAAGCTCTCCTATTTGCTTCTCTCATTTCATGGTGACAACTACCACATATACACTCTTATTATTAATAGAAGTTTTGTATTACATTTATATATCTTTAAGATTCATATATTGTATAATTTATATAATTACCATTTGAATTCCTTTTTCTAGTTCATGCTCCACAAATGAAGGTGCCTATTGATAATCCAATGCCAAGAAAATATTTTCAGTTCCAATCATTTTCTCATTACTTATTCTAATAATGTTTCTTATGCCTAGACATGCATAAGCATTACAATATTTTAAAAGGATGCACCTTTTTTTCAGTGTTAAAAGTCCTCTCCATTTAAAATTTAATATATTCTTGTCTGCTGGCATGCTAGAGCACAAAAACGCATTGCAACCTACAGGCCAGGTTATTTCTCCTGTGAATGCTTTAAAGCACCAAAATAATTTTTCTGGTCTTGGAAATGTATGTTGAAGAGAATGCAAAGTGATTCTCCACACAGTGGGTCAGATGCTGCTAAAACTCCTCCATAGCCAGCCTCTGTGGCTCCACATGACGTGCTTCCTCCCAGCATCCCGAGCAAGCACTGATCCCTTTTCTCTCCAGAGCCCACCCTGATCCCAAGATAGGTGGGTGAGGTAATGCAGTTGCCTTTCATGACTGTGACCCAAGAGGGTGGTGGTGGGTTTGGGCTTTTTTGTGAGATTATGCCAAAACAGAAAGTCAGAATTAGTGTGTGCAAAACACATCTAAACAATGGAACACATACAAATTAGAGTACCCACCCACAACGCCTAATACATAACCAGTGAGTCATGCCCAGGGCCCAGTGTGAGAAATCTGTGTAGGTGGGTTGTATTTGGCTTTCTTTTTGATTGCAGTGGTGTTTCTCTCTAGCTAATAATTATTGCACTCTGAACTAATAAACAAAAGGATCTGAGCTTTCCAAGATGTCCTAGTGGTACAACATGTCGTTTGTTTGACTTAAAAGTTTGATCCCTGTGGAAATGCAAATGAGTTATGTCTTAGGACCCGAAGTTCTTTGGTGTTCATTTGAGTCCAGAGATTAAAACTGGGATATTAAACTGAGTTCAAGGTAGTAGTGACCAAAACAGTGGCCATTAGCAAGTTATTCAATTGCCTAAGGAAAATGTGAACAGAAATGAGCAGCAATAGTCTCCTGGGGATAAAAGACCACATCACAGACATCACTGGCAGTACTGGCTGCTTTCTCATGAGGCTCAGCAAAGATGCCAAAGGTTTCAAAGGTGTGGAGCCTGAGCCGTCTTCTCACGCCCAGTGATGGTCCCTCCAGGTCAGGGCTGGGGCTTGCTGGCAGGGCAGCGCCGGGAAGTGCACAGTGCCGCTCCCTCCTCTCTGATCAACCTCTGATAAACAGGGAGAAGCTCAGTCCACAGAGACATAAACTTGGCATTTCTCTTACACTTCAGAAACACAAAAAATGAAAGGGCGCATAGAAGCCTAGGCATGCAAAAGTCAAGCCCTAAGTCAAACGCAATTTGACTTTCAGGGATTTCATTTGAATTATCCTGAGAAACAGATTTTTCTACGCTCCACAATAATGAATATTTTTACATTATTTAGAATAAGTGAGTTTTCCAACCAGCCTCTGAGGGCCTCAAGAAGTTCCTGTGTGGCAATTGCTGCTGGGTGTCTTAATGCCACAGACATTTGAGGTTTCCCAGAATACCTTAGTGGACCCTAGCTGTAACTTAGTAGCCATGAGTATTGCTTGATGCCATTGTTGCAGGCAGACCTTGTATGAAGGCAATGAAATTCTAAGCTGAGGGTTTTTTTAAAAGTGCTCATTTCTAGCCTGACATTGCCACCACTATTCACTTTTGTTGCAAGCATCAATAGGAAAGTAATTACAACTTTTCAGGACAGTGAGGCACTTTTGAAAATCCTGTCCTTAATTTACTGCTTCTGAAGTGCTTCCATTTAATTTTTCCCCTTTCTTCTTTATTTCTAATGTTTCCACATGCACTTCCTCCACCTCCATTTTGGTATCATGTCTGCTTTGTATTTTTTTCCTTCTCTTTTTTCCTTACTGTCTCTCGGGGTATTCTTTCAGGGTCGTTTTCCTATTACACTCATAATTATCCATAGATGAGGTGACTGTGAGCCATCCTCATGTTCTGACAAGCCACAAAGATGAATAGTTCCCCCCACCTTGGTTGGAACCTCCTTTTCACATCCTCACTTAACCTTACATTTTTGATCACGGAAATGCTCATACAACACATATAGACACGTTTAGGACCCCTGTAGTTCCTGTCTAAGGTCATGATGAGAACAGCCCAGCTTATCTAGTGGCATGGCAAATGCTAAATGGTATGAGTCACTTCGACCCCTGACACACTCCAAAAATCCACATTAGAGGGAAGACTTTATTCTCTCAGGTTTGTGCAGCTTTCCTTTCTTTCATCCTGAATAGGAACATGGCTAGGGCTGACTAGTATTTCCACACAGTCTCCTCAAGTCATGGTCTAGACTAAGCAGTTCTGGAATGAACTGTAAATTATTCTCTGCTACCCAACCCAGAAGATACCACAGCAAGGAACTTGCTGGTTCTTTTAGTTCCTAATGAGGTTTTGGTATTCCAGATGGATTAAAATTCTTCTGAAGCCATAACTCTTTACATCCTCAAACATTTATTCAGAGCATGTAAGTTCAATGGAAATCTGGTAATTCATTACAAGCTATGGAAGCTCCCTTTCACTTGAACACGTTTCACAGCCATGCATTTCCTCTCATCATTCCACTCCACATGTTGTATGTTTTTTAATCTTTTCTTGGAAAGAAGAGTCACTTGAAGGAAGATAAGTACTTGGCAGTTTTCTCTCAGGCCATGATAGGCAGCTCTTCTGTCTTCATGAAGCCTGTTTACTCATGACCTGCTATACTTCACATATTCAGAGCTCTGTCTATTGTAAAAACAGAAAACAAAGATCTCTGTTGAACTGAAAACTTTTAAACTTTTTTTTCTTTTTAACTTGGAGAAGAGAAAACACTAGTGCTGCCTGGAAATCAGAAAGGCATAGGAAAAAAAAACCTCACATGTGTAGCTACATATGCCAGATGCAGACCACAAGCAGCTCCATTATTCTTAGTTGTCCTCTCAGTAACCTCTTCCTCTTGTGCATAGAAGCACCTGCTTCTCTGACAACAGCAGTCAATTTAGCCTCCACGGGGGTTATAAGAACCTCCTCAGCCATTTTGTGGAGACTTACAGTCCCAAGAGCCATTTTCATCTGGAGCACAGTTCCCCTTAAAATAAGGTGATAAGTTTAATGCAATGCTGTATTAGACAGAAGAAAAGGAAAAACTGCCTTTTCCCCTACATTTGAGGCTTTCCAACTGACCACAGGAGCAAATGCAGGGAATAGGGCTCAATGAAATTATGGGGTGCTACCAAACTATTCCAATGAAGTGTTTTCCAGATGTGCTGAGTAAGACTTCCATTGCCATGAATTGATTACTCAGAGTTCAGCAGATCGTAAAGGTTCAGATACTACAAATAGAAAAGTTTAGGGCAGTTTTGGCAGTCATGAACAAGGAAAGTGAGCATGTCCCATATTTGCAAATCACATTCTGCTTTTACTCTACCCAGCAACATTATCAGGGTTTGGAAGTGGTGAGTCACCTGAAAAATGCTTGGTCTGAGTTTAATTTCACACATGCTAACTACAGCAAGGCCCAGAGCACCCAGCCTAGCAGTGTGGGTCTCTCTGATGTGGCATAGCTCCCCCAAAACAGCAGCCATCTAAAAGGAATCAAGCAGCACCACGTGCCTGTCTGGGCTGCAGTGTCTGAAAACAAGGTGTGCAGAAAAGGACCTGTGGTTTTAGTAATGTCACTAGGGATGTGTGATTGAACACCTCACTGTGGACAAGTACAGCCGGACCATCCATTTACAGTTGCTGACTACCTTCTCCCAAACCACTCTCCAAACTTCTTGGTCTTTCTTGTACACTGCTATTTATTCCTGTTGTTACCTGGGTTTTTTTACCTTCCCTGAGCCTGCTTGGAGCCAGTTGTTATGATCGCTATGACTACTGAGGGGAACAGCACAGCTTTCTTGACATCTCTTTACTGATGCCTATTTTAGTCCCTCCCAACTGGCAGGCTTGGCTACATTCATTGCTGAAGTGTGGAACCACCAAATACTTTCCACACTGGTTCACTGGCAGCAGAATAGATGTCATTCAGGTGTTTCAGCCACTTTAACATTGGAAATCCTGTATTCTGCCACTGTAGTCTCTCACTATCTGAAACAGCTGGATGTCACTTGTTTTTTGATGGTTCTTTAAATCACACAAGCTCTCCCAACCAAAGAATTATTATTTAACTGAAGTAGATTTCAAAAAGGCAGGGACAGAAAGTCTGAAGTCAAGTAATGTTACTTTGAGTCCATCACAGTTTAGACTTATGGCTTCTTGGTAGTACAGTACGTACTACTTAGTCCAGTAGGGTTACTCAGTTTGTGTCTCTCTGGGGTTGTTTTCAGAAAGAGCTCAGCCAAAGCCCTGATCATTGGATCAGGGCAGCAATCTGTCATCATCCCTGACGTTCAAGGTCAACATCTGAACTGGACAACTGGCATCATCAGCTACAAGAATACTTCTGTAAACAAAGATGATGCTGTTGCTCCAGTTGGGAGAGAATGTGTTGTGCTGCTCCTCTCCATCTGACAGAGGCCTTTCATCCTACCAGTGCCAAGACACTGTCTCAGCTCCAAAGCACTAGCAAAGGTTAGTAAACAGAGGTTCACCCCAATGCTCAAGCACATTATTTCAGCAAGGTCACACCTTTGAAACCCCCAAACCTGTTGTGTCTCCTGAAGAGAAAATATTACAGAAATTCTAAGATAAATGTCTTTGATTTTTCAGTCTGCTACCCTTACCTGAGAGCAACTGCTCTCCCTTACCTACCCCTGATGGAAGAAAACTGGAGTTAGCCTAAGGGCTTAGTATGCCACTTGTGAAAATCTACCAAAAAACTTAGTGCCTCTTACAATGTTTGTCCAGCTGTTAGCCCTAAGGCTCACACTTGACTAGTCGTGTACAGAGGAACCTTCTACCTACCTGATTTTCTTCCTTCCTGGGTCCAGCCAGAAGATATTTATTAGGAGATTTTTATTAGAAGTCTCTTGCTTCACATCTGTATGGAGACTGCGACAGCTAATCTCATGGGAGGGAAGGATTTACAGATCCCATCTTTAGGACAAGAACAGAACTAAATAAGGAAAAGGCCCAAACTGAAGCGGGATTGCTCAGTAAAAGGGTTTCTTGTCCTCTGTCGGTCAAGTGCAGTCATCTATGTGTTCACAAATCCACATGGAGCTGCCTCAGTCAGCTACAATTACCCCTATCACCACAGCATGAGATGTCTCACCTTGGTTTTGTTCCTTGTCTCTCCAGTATCTCCTAGGTTCTTTAGTTTTCTCCTGTTGCAAGTTAATTAAACTTCCTGCTACTTCTCCTGCAACCCAAGTTAAAATATGAAACAAGTCTTAGATACTTCCTGGAAATTTTTAGCTCATAACTTGTTCTCCACTGGCTACTTCAATGTCATTTCTTGCAGACCATGGCTTCAGGTGGTGGTGAAACATCTTGGATAAAGCAGCATGACAGTTATTTTCTCATCGATTTTAACTGTTTGTTTGTTTGTCTGCTTCTTTTCATGGCTGCTGCTTACCAAAATGAATATTCTTCTAAAATGGTGGAGAGAAATGACACTTTGTGTAACCTCTGAGGACAGGAGGCTTCCTATTTGGACAGAGCTCCGATTAAGTGGAATTTTATTTAATCATGAAATACAGTCTCAGATGTGCAAAGAAATGTAAATACTAGCATGATTAGGGCAAACTCACATTGACCTGAGATGAATTTTTACCTTCAGAGAAGCTGTAGAGAAGCTGTCTGTAAAACACATATGGCAGTCATTTCTTCTCCCCGTTTAACTAAAACCAACTAACACAGTGGTCTGAATTCCTTTTATCTGCCTGTTCCTTCACTTGAATTCAGAATTTTATACATTTTTCAATGGAAATGCTTTAGACTGCCCTACACAGAGCTCTAATATTTTTCTCTTCTTATAAAAAATATCTATCTCAAAGATGTTTTGGTTTTTAGAACTATGATCAGATAAAGCAGCATTGTTCAGAAAGTGTTGCTAAATAAAAAAGAATGGGTGGTGCCCTGTTTGGCATCTACACAGCAAGTGATGTGTGATTTATTATTAGCAAGCCAAGTATAAAAGAAGATTATCATATGAAGGAGTCCCAGGCTATGGGCTCTGCCATGCATTTTATTTGCTGCTGCTCCCACATTCTGGAGGGATGTGCAATCCAAGTCCTGGAGGAATTTTGCTTACGCTATGATGAAGTGACCAAAGTGCCCCAGGAATATGGAGCAGAGAATTTCTTCCTGCCACAGCCCTGCTCATGCTGTTTTTCTCTCAGAAATGGGTTACCAGCCCTTCATGTTGTGCAAGTGCATGCAACAAGAATCATGGAAGTGGTCTTTATATGCGAGCTTATTTCCGTCTGTGCACCATATAGAAAACTCAGTCCATCCCCACATTAGCTAAAGTGGGCTTAATAAAATTCCTGTTAACAGTTATGGTAAACTTCCCACTGATTTTAACGGGATGTGGATCAAGCCCGGGGGCCACCAGGGTCTGGTAGTAGCAGTAATGCAATAATACCTTTTCAGTGGGAGTTTGTGTGCATGCCTGTAAACATGAGCCAGCAGAGAGGGCTGCCGGTGGCTGAAGATTAACATAAGCTTTACCGATGGAGGAAATATGGAAGTGGTGTCCCATGGTGATGAGTGTTATTGAAAACTCTAAGACAGGCAGAATGAAAGAAAACACAAATGTAGAAAAACAAAGTCTTGGTCTGTGCAATTACTGAATACGTGTTAAGAACAACCACAGAGAGCTGGAGACCAGAGCTGACCCAAAGCCGGGGAGGAAAACACAGACGCATGGATAAGTGCCATAAATCACTCTGACAGGCCTATCATTAGATCTGAGGGAAAGACCACCTTGAAGGCGAGAGAGAGGGACTCACCATGGCTGTCTTCTGCTGGAAAGCATTACTGCTGGAGATACTCTCCTTGCTGTAGAACTGCAGCTTTTGTGAACAGTTAATAATAGTGCTTCTTTCCAGTTAGTATAAAGCAGGAATTGTTTCCCATGTGATAGCAGAACTATTTAACTTTGTTAACTCACCTGTCATAACCCAAGAGCAAAGAGTTGTGAGATCATTTCATTATCACTTCAGTATTTAACTATCCTGATGAGCTACTAAAAAATTATTAGTTGGTTTTCTCACAGCTTGGAAATATAGTGCCTATTTTCCTTTCAATGAGTGGTTATGACCTCCAGAACAGATAAGAGTTTTCCCTGATGGGGATAAAACAACTTTGTTGTATCATGTATCTCAACAGCATTTAAACAGGGCATTTTGTCAGAGACAGAGTGAAGGACAGAAATTCCACCTTTTTTCCCAGTGGCAAAAAAGTGTATCTGACAAAAATGTAATTCTCTTTTACTGTCTGTGTTTCTAAAAGATGCCTATTGTAATCTCAGTTTGTTTATTTACTTTTTCATTAAGAGGAGGAAGCACTTACTAAAAAGTTCACTTGGGAAAATTGAAACTATTGTAACTTTTTTACAGATGGTCTATTGACAACTGGCCAGGCTTAAATTTCATGACCCATCCTAATACACCATAAATGACACACTAGAGTGTGCAAGGAGACTATTAAACATGGGCTACTTGTTGCGCAATGCTGTCCCGAGGGAGACGCAGTGATAACCACGGAGTCGAAGCGGGAAAAGAGGAAGTTTAATTTTT
>VZUI01041020.1:0-32624 GCA_013401135.1 Cettia cetti
TCTATCTATCTATCTATCTATCTATCTTTCTGTCTATCTATCTATCTATCTATCTATCTATCTATCTATCTATCTATCTATCTATCTATCATCTATCATCTATCTATCTCCATGAATACAAAGCTGTCCAAGCTCCAAGCTTGGGTTGGGTATGCCATGCCAAAGGTGGAAGCCAGGTCACTGTATTAATCAGTAGCTTAAAGCCTGAGTAAATAAAGTGCTTTTGGAAGGTAGGAGCTCAGGATGCAGGTCTGTCCGTACAAGTCATGTAGAAATTTAATAAATCAAGAGATTTTTATTGACTTCAATGAAAGCTTCAGATCAATTTCATAAGATTATTCACTATTTATTTTATAAGGTTTTATCTTCTGTTTTGTTGTGTTTGTGGGTTTTGTTCTGTGAAGGATGTCATTGTCTAAGAAAACCTCATAAAAACCCTAGATGTCTAAGTTTTTGACTGGGCATCCAGAACAACAGAAATTTTCCTCTTTAATTAAAGGAGGCTTCTCCTCAGTTTGTTACTAGAAGGTAATTTTAAAAGCTCATGTTTTCAAAAATAAAGAAAAATGTGAATGGTAGTTCTCAGTCTTGAATGAAGTCTCCAAAATAAAAAGCACCTGTGCATTATCCTGTGAATTTTCTTTAAATACTATTGGCAGATTCCTGTAGCTGAGTGTGTACAATTACATTTAAATTCTTCATTCCATATCCACATAAGCAGATGCTACTTTCCCATCTCCTGACTTGATTAGTGAGAATGGAGTGATTTTAATGGTATGTTTTTCAGAGGCATTTTTCAAGGTCGCTATTCAAACCTACAGATTCTTCAGGGCTGCTGACAATGGTCTGGAAAGAAAGTATTCCTCTGGATTTAGATTATATATACTAAGTATCATGAAAAGAAGTAGAGGAAGAAAACTCTTACAAATCCCTGCCGGCACATCTATTCACATGCCTTCGGCAGTCATTTATTACATGTTCTGTGCCTTATCAGGTGCTCTTTTGTAAATGATACAGAATTTTGAATGCAGTACTGTGTACACCCTGTGTGTGTGTTTTGTTGCTCATTCAGTAAAGAATAAGATGGATGAAAGTGAATCCATAGACTTTGCTCCTATCTACTCAGCATTCGTGTTTTGACAGATGGATGAGGTGTAAAGGTTGGGAAGTGGAAAGAATGCTCTTTAGTAATCCATTAGCATGAAGGGATTATGACTTCCACAAGCAAGTGAAATGACAAGTGTGTACTTACTTTACTCAATGACAAGAAATAGAACTGACAAACTGACATCAGACATGTTCCCTCCTTCATGTTTTTCCTACACCAATAAAAGCTGAGTGGACTGGTATATTAACTAAAAATCAGGTTCAATTGCTTTAGAACCCAAAGGATATGTAATAATCATGTTTATCTTCATCAACAACCTGACATCTGTGATCATTCTTGATCACTGCAATGCCAGCTTGAATGCCATTCACTGTGAAATGAACATTAACAAAATTATATTTAGTTGCTTTAAAAAAATTAAGTACCGAGTGTTGAGCATGTCAGTTATATTAAATTTACTCTATTGTGAAAATCTAGCAAATAGATTGACACAAGCTTTGCAATTTCTCTGCAAATGTGCAATTTAAAAATATAGTTGGGAAAATTTTGGATACACATTGAAGTAGAAAACTATTTCATCACAGTTTTGGCACTATTACCCAGGTTATAGCTTGAGGATCTTCTAGCATGATTCTAACTGAGAGAGGAAATAGAAATATTTAAGTCATAATCATACCAGAAGTTCATGAAAACAAGGAAAAGGTGTGGTCAAGGGGCTAGGTAGGCAAATGCCTTCTATCTCCTGAAGTATAACTGAAGATTTAAAGTCTGCTTCTCAACCCCAAATGAACAGTCTTTATTTGGAGGAGGAAGACAGGCTTTTGACAAGCAAGTAACTCTGGAAAGAGAGCTTTTTTGGGGAAAAAAGGTGAAGCTGGAGGTAAACCTCCTCCATTGCTCTCAAAGGTTTGATAAGGCACATTTTGTCACCTGTAAGAAGCTCCACAGTTGTTTCCTAACAGACATAATAAATAGCTAGGGCTGATGAGGACTACTAGTCTAGACATTAATAGGCTCACCACACCCAGTGAGTCTTTGCTGGACAAGGAATTTCCAGCCAGGTGGGGAAGGGTTGGTCTCCTTGGAGTGGGCTGACCCTTGATGTTGCTGAGTTGACGGCTTCCTATTCTTTGTTTTCTCTCTTAGGGTTGTATGCCTTATCATGTCAACATTTTTCCTCTTGAATCTTTGAGCTGCTGCCTATCCCCACCTCAACAATCTTTCTTAGCTCACATGGCTGCAGGCTACGTGCATTCTCTCAGCTGCCTCACAACCTAGCAGTCTGCATAGGAGTATATGCCAAGGTTATGCAGCTGTGCTGAATTGGAATGGGCCTTGAATCATAGGCAACTCAAAGAGGAGAGCAACAAGGGCCAGAGAACTCTAAGAATTTGTGCACACTTAATTAGGAACTCTTTAAGTATGAAGCAAACAGAACATTAGAGAAAGTAAAAGAAACAGGAAAAATATTCCCCGTGGATCTCGGCACAGGGGCTGTGCTTTCAGAGATCTTTCCCATGCTCTCTTATGTCTGGTTTCTTTCCCCAAGCTAAACTCAGTGAGCAGTGAAATGAGAATTTGAAGAAACCACAAGAAGACCTGTATAGCCCTGAAACTGAACTCTGCTGTGTGACAATAACATCAGTTAATGGTCCAGTTACTACATGGTTCCCAGAGCACATTTAAAAAAACTAGACCAACATATCTCCCACAGAACCATATTAGTGGAGTTGTGAGGAAAAAGAAAGACCACTTTCCAGAGTTACCTTCTCAACTCCAGAATTCCCATTGTTCAGTCTCCGGTGTTTACAAGATATACACTGAGTAAAGTTTGATCCTTTGAAGAGTAGTACTCACCAGGTGACCTCAGATGCAACTCTGTGATCTGCTTCTCCCTCTGCTTCACACCTCATGTTTTGAGTGACAGCTTTACTCTTTGGTCCTGGAATAGAAACAAGGTAAGGCAAAGCAAGAATAAGCTACAACATGCCCTGTGCATCCTTGCACTGTTGAGACATACAGTCTTGGTATACTGACAGTCACAAAAAGAAAAAAAAACAAGGGGCCCAAAATTTATGCTAATTTGCCCTCATTGTCAGGAGCCTTCCCACACTGATCAGTAGACATATGCAGAATCATGTAATAAACCCTTCTTATTTATCCAAAACACATACAGAACTCTGTGTGTTGATGTGTTAGACAATCACAGCAGCAGCACTATTTCACCAAGAAGTTCTCTGCCTTGAGGAAATTCTGGACAATGGGCATGATTTTTGGATTGTGGATTATCCTCCTGCCACGCAGGCACTTTAATATATTTGACCAGGAGCCATTGAATTGCTTTATACTTTAATCCATCAGAAAATTATATGCTCTTTCTTAAATTACCATTTACAGCATCATTATTTGAAGAGATAACTTCTTGTTATTAATGTCTTCCATAGAAGAAACTTGATAATAAATAAGGTCTCTTCTACTTTTCCCATGTACTAATTGGTTTTTTTTCATTTCTAAATTATTAAAGTCCTCTAACTTATCCTCATTAAGATTTTTAATTATAGTTGCATGCAAATACAGTTGCATGCACCTACCACATTATAAGTGTGACCCCAGGAACTTAAACTCTTTCATTATTTATGTAAGTAAGCTTTTATTTAGGTTCTAGAAAACTAATTACTTTTTTAATTGTGAATATCAATATTTTGGTTTTCCATACGAATATAATGGAATTTCATCCAGTTATAAAATCTGAAAGCTACAATTAACACATGTATTTATTTCCAAAAATAAAGCTGGATGTGTTTCAGATTTTGCACAAGTTATAAAAGCTGATGTTCTAGACTAAGAAATTAGGTTGCAGTGCATTAATTATTTAGTTCAATGATTTGCATTTCACAAGTAAAAATAAGTTCTTCCACTTTCTCCTCTCTTACCAGCTGTAGGTGTTCTACTCAAATCTAATGCCTCCCCTGACTAGTGAACAAAGTAAAACTAAAAACTCAGGAAGTATGTTAATGGAACAGAACTTAGCTTAAGTACCTCATAATTTTATAGAGCTGCTGCTACATTGCCATTCTTGCTCTCCTTTTTCTCAGGGTTAAACCCATATGCCACTCATTTGTTCACTCAAAAAATAGCATCAGCACCCAAATATGACCCAAAGGGCACTGGTCACGCTTCAGCTGGAGAGCCTGCTGATAGAAGTTTGTTTTACATTTTACTGCTTTTCTTCTATGTTTTCATTTTAGAAATAACATGCAAAACTCTGAAAATATTACAACTCTGAAACCACAGTGAAGTAAAACATGAATAAGAATAATAATCATGGTATCATGAGATGATGCAGCACCTTTAAGGAATCCCAAATGCGTCTTTTTTTTTTTTTGCTCCAAAGTACTTGTGAGTATGATTTACTCCTAGACAGAATCAGACAAAAAAAGACAGCCCACTGCCTTAGGTGCAGTGAGATACTTAATTGTCCCACTGCCAACAAAAGTACCTTTACTTAAAATCAAATTTTTAAAAGACTGACTCAGCTGATTCACATCCCTGTTGCTTGTAATTGTGGAATGCTAGCCATGTTTTCACTACGGTTTCCTGACTGACTTGAGTCACAATCCTCATAGGACACAATGACTTCAGTTGAAACAGCAGGATTAAGGAAATAGGTATCAAATTAATGACTCATTAACTGGATTTTAAACACTCTATCATGTTACCAAGCTTCCCTCCATCACCTGTTCAGCCCACAGAGCTGTATCCAAGTCCTCACTGAATATCTGAGAGAGACAGGCCTAAAGACAACCTGAGAAACCCTCACTTCAAGCTATACTCTGTCATGATGGGAGCCAAAATCATGTGGAGCCCTATAACTGCACTGGAAAGTTGGGGTCTCTAATGTCCTTCAGAAGAAATATCTTTTTCTCTGCAAAGTTTTCACTGACAAGCAAAGAAAACCAAATGTCTTTTCTGAGGGAGGAATGTGTTATCCAGACTGATCTTCCTACTTTTGTTCAAGATTTGCAATAATACAAGATTTGCAATTTTTTGTTGATCTATGCCTGGAGTTTAGCAGATTTTAATTAAATATCTTTTAAATTTTACTTTCTATATATAGATTAACTCAGGTTAAAAAAAAAACAAACAACTTCACATAAAGGCAACTTGTAAAACCTATTTGAGATATGGTATTATATTGTGGTTCACTCAATCAGTGCAGAAAAGTGAGGCAAGTCTAATTTACCATATGTTGACCAAGGAAAGAGCCAGGGTAATGGCTTTCTTCAGAATTTTGAGTCCAGGAAAATACAACAGTCACATATAGAACATGAGAGTTTGAGAACTAAAGATCTCCCAGTCAGATAATATTTGCATTAATCTCTTCACTAACTTTTTTCTTGTTCTGAAAATATATGCAGGTATAAAAATGTAAATGTTGAGATTCCTGACAAACACCATACTACACAATGCCAATTAAAAAGGAAATTAAATTGTACATGGAGCAGAAGAAAATTCCTTGTGACATTATACTGGAGAGAATGATAAAAGAGCTATAATCAAGTTATAGAAAGAGACGTAACTTTTCTATTTTAAATGTGTTGAGAATAAGACATTAAAACCTCAGAGATGGATGACACAAAACAGAAAATAAAATTAAGTGTACTCCAAGATAACATTGAACACTGTTATTGTAGTATGATACAGTGTTGCATGCAAAAACTGAAGTGACCAAAATGAAGGTAAATTATGATTTACATGACTTGTTTATTCATTCTGTGTCTCTGGACAATTTGTTTAAGGACTAGTCTTCAAAAAAGATGAACATGTAAATATGAACATGTACTTCTGCTTGCACATGTAACAGCTGATGGAGGGTAATTTGTCATAGGAAAATGGCCAGTTATTCCCTCAAGTTCAGTGAGAGTTCACTTGAATCAAAAGTGAGTGAAAACCCAGGATATTTCATCCTCCCTATTTTGCAGAAAAATCCAACCACATGGGCAGACTGTGGTGATGAAAAGTCAGCTTTCATTTGAAATGTTTCTATTTTATGTAGAACGTCATGGAATGTCCCTGATTAGGTATTCCACAGTTCCTCCTTCTATTAAAAATAGCTCAATATCTGATTATTCTTTTATCAGTTTTACATGTGATCCAAGTTTGTTTTCTACATATATGGAGAAAGAAACCCACAGATACCCAGAATAACACCTGTGTGCAGCAGAACTTGGTATGAAAAGTTGATGCCATCATCCCTAAAGAAAGAAAAAAAAAGTTTGATGATATATGAGGTATTTCCCTTTCTCTTAAAAGTTTAAAGACAAAGTATTATATGCATTATACAACAACATTCAGTTGTGGTATATTATACTTTTTAAAAGGTCTTTAGACCTGCAATAGGACTTTGAATGACAGAAATAACATAAATATATTATTCTCCAGGGGACAAATAAAGCTGACTATATGCAAAATACTGTAAAATTGCTGCAGCTAATAATATAGAAACAGTGAAAGAAAGATTTCTTTTCTTCAGTTTGAAGCTAATGATGTTCATGAGTCACACCAGATGTACTGAGCCATGCCATTCCAGTAGTTTTAAAGTTGTTACTGACTCATATGATAACTGCAGAGGGTTGATAACCCCCATGGTGTCATTACTTGAAAAGTATCTTTCACAGAATTCAGAGGTCACTCTTAGAAGCTCTCTAGTTTTGCACTATATATATACATATTTTATTTTCCATATTGTTAATTCCATGCTTAAACGCTATAGTCTATTTTCTTTAACAAGGTCTGGGAGTAAATTGGCATTAACTGCTAACTCTAAACCTATGACCATACCTGTGTGTCTACTGTCATGATATGATGCAGTCCAGCAGGGCTAATTTGGGGCTGGACAACTGACAAAATATATCAGCATCTGGTTTTGATGTACCAGAGCACTGGAGCTGTTCTGGGCTCAGTGGAATTCAGGCTCACATACTAATTCTGATATGGATGTACGTGAATTGATTTTGACCACATATTTCATGTGTCAATAGATTCTTCTGTATGAGCTAATTAAATGCTTTTTTGTCTGTGATTAAATCACTGAACTTAGAAACAGCAAATACAGATGAAGGTCCAGACTGTGACAGATGGCATTTTAAAAACATTAATTAAAAGGTGAAAGGCAAAAGGTTCTTACAGATCCATTGTTCAACTAGACCCAGGGGTAGTCATTAGGAATTCTTCCTCTTTGAGCAAATATAAATCAGATATTAGGAAGTAAGTTTAGTGGCAGCAGAAGCAGAAAACATAAAGTAATGAATTCACAAGTTTACATTTGATGTGAAGGGCAATAGGTTCCACTGCAGGCTTACTGTAATATATGAGCATGCACTATTCCTCCCAGCCTCTGCTGAGGCAAGTGTGGTGGGTTTGGATTAGTGAGTAGCAAGTCATTTTTTGCAATCATTAATACAGTTGTGATATTTTGATGGAGCTGATGGGTAGAATTTACATCAAAGCTGGGAACATCTCAACCTTTTTACACAGATGCATAAAAATTGATGGCATTTTATATGTGGCACCATCTGCTTTTTATAGGTTTTGTCTTTTCTGGATGTTTTTGTTTTAATTTATTCTCCATGGGGAATTAATTTCTTTAATGTTGATCATGTTAATAGGAAGAAAAAAATATCATTGTATATATAATACAAATAAATTATACAGTCAATCATATAATATAATTGCAGGAGTGGATTTTGTTTCTGTTGAGAAAGTAAATAAAAATCTGAAAGAGCCTGATTTTCAGAAGCACCTAACACCCAAATGTCACTGCCTACTGAGGAAATTTTGGGCAGCTCCAATGATCATTTCCTTCCTCATTACTCTGGGGAGATTATTGTCCTTATTGACAAGATTACTGTCCTTATTGACATCGTTCACCTTCTCTTTCAGCTCAGAGTACACTTCCAACCTCACAATCAATTTCTCTCTCATATTTCTGCCCACAGCAGCAGGCATTATTGCCTGATGGGAACACTGTAATCAAACTACACCAATGTCCTCCAATCCTTGAACCTGTGCCCAGGCTGTGAGTCTGGTGCCTCCACTAATTAACTATTCTAAATTTAGCTGTCAACTTTAATTAGGAAATCCATTGTCTCCAAATATGTGACCTGATAAAAGGAGACATGAGAAACATCTAGGATCAGGACAGCATGAAGCATCAGCTATGGGGTTTTCATGAGTTTCAGCCTCATGTCTGTGAAAATTAAGGATCCCCAGTCCCAGGCGGGATGGGCTTGCAGCAGTGCCTTCCCACTTTTACAGGACTTAAATCCTGAGTTCTGTCAAGTCCCTTTCTGTCATCTCACCCTGTGAGCCTGCAGGAGGGAAAGTGGAGCGGCAGAACGTGTACAGTCATCTCTGCATTTTCTGTTAACCATCCAAAGAAGCCAGCTGCCCAAGGTGTGTGCTCACACTGGGATCTAAGAGAACCACTACACTCATTAAATCTAAACTAACTCGGGCACCATGGCATGGGCAGCATGTACTCCACAGCAGGATGCAAACAATGCCTAAGATCCTAAGCCCCTGTGTTCTCTCCCGCCTCAGCTGCACCACCATCAGTTCTTGAACAAGCCAACAAAGGGTAACTCAGGCTGAGCTGAGTAACTCAGGTGCTGCTCTCTGTTTTGCTCTAGGAAAATGTACTTTAACTGCATTCATTTAAAAGGGTGGTAACATTATGCACTGATCTTGGAAATAGAATTTTCAATATAAATATATTTATATTATATACATTTTCAATATAAATATAATTTAAAATGTAATACAGTGAAATTTTGTACGTGGCTACTGCTGGAGAGATACACTGAAATGATAATGCTGCAACACAACAGGTACACCCAAAATTATAAGAGGTATGAGGCAATTCTGCAGTGTCCTGATATTAAAAAGTGATTGATTGTGAAGATCTGACCCAAGCTGAGACATTGCTCAGCTGATTAACTGGTCATTCATCTAAATGTGGGCTTTCTAGATAAAATCATTAGTTGCTTTCCATATAGTAGGAAGAAAAAAATCCTGCCAAATTCTGTTTCTCAAATTTTCCATGGAGCTCTGCCATAATTAGGCTTATACTACTAGTTGACACATAAACTGAAATAAATTTATTTGGCAGTCAAAAGAATGGAAGTCAGCAAGGAACTTCAGTCTATAAATAGTGAAAATGTGATTGAAGTAATACGAAATTTTTTTTAATTTATGCATAAAATAGTCTACATACAGGGAAATCAATTGGATTTGATATGTCAGTAGGCATCAGGGTTAAATGCGATCTTTCCCCTTGTAGAGGGAGCTCTAAGTGGTTGCTTATTGTGAATAAACTCTAACACACGAAACAGATGCAGATGAAACCAGCTCACAGCCTAAGCACCATTATGCTCACAAACAAGCTTTGTTGAGGCAACCTGTCTCTGAACCCCATCCCTGCCTTTTTCTCTCACTGCTGCTCCTTTCATTCATTTCTGTTGCATCCCAGTTTTTGAGGACTTCAGCAGCAGAAGCCAGTAATGCTTGAACACATTTTTCTCTCTCATAACATGCTCCTCTTGTCCTGCTCTTATTATAGAGTAGCTTACAAATGTTTGAGACAAAGGACCACGGTAGAAAGTAATTCATGAATTTACTGGTTCAGTGTGTGAGGTCAGCTGTCTGGTATGATCTTCTTTAAGTTACTTTGCATTTACCATGGGGTAGTAGTTTTCATCAGCTACTTTCCATTAATTGTCCATAAATATATCCTTACCTTGGGTAACTGCAAGGTCCTTTGAACTGACCCCTACACTCACATCTACTTGTATATAAAATAGAGAGGTTTTAGTACATTTTGCTAGCTGTTACAGCTTAGATTCAAGCTGTGTTGGATTCTGATAAATGCAATGGATTTTCTCATGGATATTCATTTTTCTTCATCAATATATTCACATAGTGGATTCCCACAGAAATCATTCTTCCCAGACAAAGGCTCTTGTCTATTCTCCATCTCTTTATGATGCCTGTAGCAATTAGATTGTTTTTCTCAAGGGAAAAAAAAAAAAAAAAAAAAACAAAAAAAAACAAAACAAAACAAAACAACAACAAAACCACAAATCTAAAAGTGTAGCTGATTTTCTCACACTTTTGCAGGGAATTTCCTTACTTGCTTACCACCAAAGTCATTTCATTCAGGTACAGAAATACAGTTGTCATTCCTTGAGTTCAGAGGTGAAAAGAACAATTAAACTGTAATTGTATGCTCACCTTGTTGCTGAGAGTGATTCTTCTTATCTGGGACAATGGTTATTAAGAAAGCAGCTCTTAGTGTTCAGTCACTGGGAGTTTTGGCTTGGTGGCAATAAGAGTGAAAGGAAAAAAATAATAAGACAGAAATTGATGCTACACCTTGGCAACTTCCCCTTCATCTAGAATTACACAAGTGTTCCTGTAATTTATCTTCATTACTCTAACCTACTTACAACACGCTTCATATATTTTGTCTTTTAGTCCACATGACATTTTTTATGATCTGTTTATCAAGCTTGCATTGAGGTTTAAGAGCTCAGTGTTGACTCAAAAATCTAAACTGTATATTTGTGTACAAGGACAAGAGAAAGGCTATTACTGAAAGTACCTATGTGTGTACCTCCATATGGGTACTACTTACAGCAGAAAGAGCTGCAACATAGGAGAAAAACAACAAAACTAATATATTTGTGGTGGATTTTTGTTTTCACACGAGGATATGAACTGGATTTTATTATTTCATTGGTACTTTAACAGCCAAAATAATATTTAACTTCTAGAATGAGATTAAAATGTGACATGTATTTTATTTTTAGTCTCTGCAGACTAAACATCAATCACCCTCTCCATGTATGAAAGAAGATGAAAGAACAAACAAAGGAGCGGAAGGATTCTGAGGCTAAAACCTCTTAGATGTTTGTGAATATACAAGTCTGTAAATATTGATGATTCTTGGCAATAAAAAACATTCCTATCAATTTAGCTCCTGGGAGCAGGGAAATTAAGCCAGATTTCACAAGCCTTTAAGCATTAATTGAATAATTACATCAATTAGCAATTACGCTAAATTATTAAGTGAGTCTTATACATACCACCATATTATCTCATATATTCTTCCTTGTAGGCAACCCTTGCCAGGGTAATCAAGCCCAAAGTACAAGCAGAGACAAAGTGACTATTCTTAACATGTAAGAAACTACAGAAACTGGATTTTGAGGGCAGGAAATTCATGAAACTCAAATGAGTTTCTTCCAGTAAAAGTTCATGATTTGCCTTACAAATCCTAGAGCTACTAGAAAAAGAGTGAAAGCATGGCTGTGCTTTCTGCACGACTGGCTGTAGTAGTCCGAATAATAGCAGCTGTACTCATTCAAAGTTCATGTTGGCAAGACTGGTGCTTTTGTCTGGATATGTTTTATGGATACAGATTTAGAATTTGGATTTATGTGCTGCCCTGAGACACGTATGTCTTTCAAAGGATGCTGGTTCCCCCCTCAGTTTCATGAGTGCACTTCACTGAGATCAGTGGGAGGTACAGGGCTGCCAGCACTGTGGGGCATTTACTTTGGCTGGAGGGTTTCAGGTCCCTCCACAAGGAAAATGCTCCAATCTGTCTTGCTTGCCTGTCTTTTATTTCTTCCTGTGAAGGACAATCAAGCAGAATTTTTTTCATACACAAGTATCCCTTCGCTCTCGGCCTGGCATAGACCAAGCTTCCCCTGCAGTCTTTCCTTTTCCTAAGGCAAAGAGTTCTTCTGCTCTGTGCTTGGGGTTGCAGCTTTTGTACTTTACTTCTCCTGGCAATGAAGAAAGGAGAAAATGAAAAGGGAATATTTTGCTTGCTTGGACTCAGGAATCCAGTTGATAGCACACTAAGGGAGGGAAAAAGACTGAAGTCTACGTATAAAGAAGGGAAAATAGCTAAGGCAGATGGAAACAGCAATAGCAAAACCTTTGTGGTGATTGATTTTGGATCACAACATCTTAATTCATGCTGAAATGTGAGAGATTTTAAATAGTGAGGGAGATTTCAAGGATTACAGGACAATGAACATTTTATAGAGGGGCAAGTTGCCCTGGAGGGAAGCTGGGGTTAAATCACAACAGGGAAATTTTAGACAAACACAGTAGCAGATGCTCTACAAAGGTCTTGTCTAAGAAGGAGTTTGGCCACTGCTGTAGCTTGTAACCAATACAAATTCTCCTGTGCGAACAGTGTTCTGTGCAGTTGGTTCTCTAGTTTGCATCAGGTTACTGTGAAATCGGAGCCAATTTCTAACCTAGGAAAGGATCCCATTTGTGCAAATTACAAAGTACATGCTTTTGTCCAAAAACCTTGCTAGATGGGCAATCATGACAAAATTGTGCTGAGAGCAGAATTAGCCTCTAAGAACAGAATTAATCAAAAGCCTTAATAAATAAATTTGCTGGACTGCTACCACTGTAGAAAATATAGCAAGAGCTCTTTGAATTGACATTAAAACCACACTAATTCTTTAAACAAGTCACATTTAATTGCATATTGTACTTCATCATGAAAATAACTGTTTTCTTAATATGTACTGGGGAGACAGGGAGAAAATTACTTCAGAAATTTCAATAAAGCATAACAGATGAGAATCAATGACATCTTGGAAATTATTTCAGTGCATGCAGATAAAACTGGGAACTTAATGTGCTCCATAACCATCAACCAAAGTAAGCCATTAGAAGTGCAAGCCATGTTACATGCCCTGGGAATCTGTAAGAAATCTATTGGCAGAAAAATACTCTCACTGAAGTTCTTGTTATTGATTTCCATGTTTCATTAAATGCATTAAAATTCTACAGCCAGTGAGTGCTCCTCTATTGCTGTAATGGGCACTCCATAAATTGTGCTAGAGAACCACAGGTTTGGAGTTACTCCACATCTGCACTTGTGAACCTGGCCCTGCACCTCATTTGCACAGAATGAACGCTGGTAGCAGTGGAATAGCACAAAGCTTGTAGTAGCAGCATACTGAATACATGCATTCAGCCTACAGATGTAGCAGCCTGCAGCCCTGCTGTTTAATTTTTATCTCCAACATGTGATGGACAGAAAGAATTTTTCATTTATATCTTCACTGAAGAGGAAAAATACTGGAATTATGACCTCTTTTGATTCAATTCACTAACAGTATTGATTTTCTAATGGAATCTGAAGTGAGCCTGTTGATTGACATCAAGGGGGAACAAAAGTTGTCACAGTGCTGAAGTAGGAAGCAAAGAAAATTGCAATCTTATTCTGAAAGAGATATATTGCAGCAGAGGTAAGAGCTCTGGCGTATATTCATATTTCTGAAGAAATTGCCATACTTTTTTTTTTTTTTTTAACTTTATGGATCATCCTTCCTTGCTTGGTACTCATTATCTTGAAGAGACAGCAGAGTTCCAATTGTTTAGAAGGTGCTCTGCAGGATGATTTTGCCTACATTTTCTTAGCTGGAAATGTGTTTACGTTTTTTTGACAATATATAAGTTATTTTATGTGATAATGATCATAATAAGTAAAATTTATGCATTTTTGTACATCACTAAAAGGGTCTAATGGAAAGAGGGCATATTGAAAAAATATCCTCTTATAATCAAGTTTTTTATTCTTTTTATTAATTCTATATATTAAAACTGGCTAGAAAAGGAATCTTCCCTCATTTTTCATAGCAATTCATGAAGCAGGAAGTTTTGTTATTCTTTCTATTTCCTGGAAAAAAAATTCTGAATTCAAAAATATCACATCTACAAACCCATTTTTATTAAAAATAAAAAGAAATAAATAGATACAAGAACTTTTCTGACAAATAAAGAGAATTTTTAAATCAAAATAAATTTGTTTATCCTCCAAACTTTAAAGAATCTGCTAAAAAGCAATAAATTGAGAACCATCACTCAAATATCCATCAGAAAATAATTTTATGAGAAACTAACTGGTATAATGAGGTTTTTTCAGTGAAAATTGTTTCAATGGCAATGATGTATTACACTGGTCAGTGCAGCATCACTGAGGGAGCTGCAGACCTAGGACTGTGCATAGAAAGAGGAATTATACACACAAAGGGCCTGCACACTGAGCATTCAGACAGTACATGTTGGCTTCAGCTTCTCAACAGCAAGCCATTTGAATCAAAGTGCACATTGCAAATAGTCACTGTGGCCTGTTCCCTCCTTCCTGCTCACAGAAGCTTTCAGGGCCCATCCTCCCAGGAGGACTGCTCTGGAAAGGATCTGAGGAACTCTACGTGCTGCGTGTATATATGTGTAGCACACACATGCCTGTTGTAATCACAGGCATCCATCAGCAGTAAGTTCCAGTGCTTTGATTTAAAGAAGTTGTTCTGAAAAGGGACACAATGAAATTACCATATGACAAAAAGGAGACAAAGGGAAAGTGTTAAGAGCAGGAATTATCTTTCCTAATTTTCATGATTTATAAGTTAGTCTAAGCTATTTATGCAACATTTACATCTTAGTCTAAGCTATTTACTTAGGCTCCCTCTGCAGTCAATGAAGAGATGGAGACATCTCCACAGGATATTCATCCTCTTTTTTTTCCTCTGAAGTGACTCAAGCTGGAGTGATTTACATGGATGTGTGCTGCATGAAGGTATGCTGCAGAACCATGGCTAGCTCCCTATGGAAAACAGTAGAAGTCTCATATTAAGCAAATCAAACTTTTTTCCCAGGCTTATTGTTTACTTACAGGACTGTGAATTTGGCTATGTTCTCTCTTCTGTGAAATCAAAAAGCCCTCAAGCAGCAATGTCTGAGTGTGCTACCTCCAGCTTCCTCCATCTCTTTGCACACTAAAGGAATGCAATTGGGTCATCAAAATCTCTGATTCTGGCTACTGACCCATCTAATTTTTGCAACGTCTTGAAAACAGCACTGAAATTTTTTTTTTTCTGGTTATTTTCTGTGACAAAGCAAGTTTCTAGGCACTTGATTGCCTCAGGAAATAGTTCAAATTATGTTTTATTTAGTGGCAAAACGAGTCTAAGGCATTTTAACTTTCACCTAATCTGGCTAACTATTCTTATTCTTGTGCAGATTCTTCTGCCTCCTTTAGATGATTATGCTGTTTGTGCTGCAACAGAAAGAAAATAGAGTTTTTTCTATATTTCAATGAAAACGGAGCAGTCCAACACTCAGGTGGTGGCACTGGCATAATAGAGTGGCTGGGGAGAAGTGTTCAGAAATCAGGGAACTAAAGAAGGAGATGTTTCCATTGGCTTTGCTGCTGGTGAAAGACCAAGGTTATCATATCTATTGATATGCACTTACATCTTATGACCTGTTACACTGCACAGTAGGTCTTTCTAGGTGGGAAGGGATCTTTTATTTAAGATTCCTAGAGATGGTAGGTCTAGTTGTAGGGTGCCTAGAGACACAGAGTACACACAGTCACCTTAGTGAAAGTGATGAAGTCAACTCCTTCCACTAAAAATGAGTTAATTTTTTTAAAAAAGATAGCTTTAACACAAAGATTTGTGGTGGGCATGTTTATTATATCCAAATATATCTCATTTCATGCCATATCAGACATCATCCATCTTCATGCTACCAGCTGATATAAACACCATAGTGTCTGATGGTTAGCCTGAAAGAAATACAACCAGAGGCTCTCACTTGATCTGAATCCAGCCTGTCTTGCCAGAAGACCTGAGAGCACTAATAAACACATGACTTCAGAACTGTTGTTTGACCTAAGAATGCTTTCAGAGGAATGAAAAATGAACTCCCAACTGACTCTACATAGAGCAAAATTATCCAGCCTGTCCCTGACACCCTCCACCAGGCCAGCTGCAGCCAAACTCGCTTTGCTAGAAACCACTGTATAGATAGCAGTAGACTCATTAAATTTTCTGAATGATCATCTGGATAACAGCCATAGCAGAAACAAAAATGAGCCTGCCTTTTATATAGTGAGAAATCTCTACAGGGTTACAAGTTGTTGTTTTTTAACAGCCATAAACTTCTATTATTTAATCTTTAAGATTTCTGGTAATGCTTCTCCTCCATCAGCAAACCCTTAAACTAGTTCTCCCCAGTAAGCTGCAGGGACCATTTTGGAAGCAGAGGTATTTCTTAAAGGGGAGAAATATAGGTAAGGAGAGAACTTCCATCAAACACCCATCTGTGTTTCTTTAGTGCCTGGTATCAAAAATTCCCATTAACTGGCAATGCACAATATATTCTGGCTGGTCTCCTTTTTTGTCCTTGACATGTCTCTTATATGTTGTGGGCCAGAGGGACTGATGAAGAGATAGCAACATCAGTTTTATGCCAGCTGCAGATTTCTCCATCCTAGGTCAATCCTCTGCTGCACATTAAAGGCTACTTCAAGGTCCCTTTATGTTCCTCAGGTGGGTGGACTTCAGCACAAGCTTGAATCTGACCCTCAGAGACCATTGCATTATTTGAGTTCTGTGATTTGTGTCAGCTTTAACGGCTGTTGTTTGGCTAAAACTCTGCCTGCAGTTTGAAAGTTCAGTTTGAATTTTGCCTTCATCTCCCTGTTTGATCATGACTGTTTCTAAAGTCTAATTCAACAAACCTTATTTGCCCTCTTTCTCTGACACTTGTTTAACTCCAGTGGTTTAACTCTGAAGCTTAGACCACTGTGTTCTAACTAAGGAGGGAATGAAGATGATGAAAAGACTGTGGCAGATTGCATATGAGGAGATTATACAACAAATTAACTCTGAAACATTTTAAGTGTTGATGGTGCAACACGTAAAGTTGACAAACATTAGCAGACAGCACTTAGGAGATTGGTTCTTTTAATTGTAAATAGTCTGACACTATTAAAAATCAATTCATAAATCTCTTTTTTGCAGTAATTAATGGTTCTCCCCTATCTCACTTATCTGATGTGCTGTCTGCAACACATACAAGGAAGATATAAAAGTCTTTTATCTGTCAGCAAAAGGAATGTGTATCCTTGCAGCACAGTGCAATCAAAAGAGTAAATAAAATTTCTGTGTGGTAGAGGAAATTCTAGTGTTTTCATATGTTTTCAATTATGTCATATTTTTTGGTTTTAACAATGACTGTAGTATATTGCATCAGGAATGGATCTGCTGTTCCCTAAAGCAGCTGGACACGCTTGATATATTACAGACTTTCTGGCTGAAAGAAGCAAATGCTGAAAAATCATTTTTGCAGAGCATTTCTTCTAGGGTAAGACACTAAACTACTTACTAGAGCATGACACTTCTGTAAGAAGTTCTAAGAGATAGACTGATAAAAACAGAGATACAGAGATTGTGAGGCCTTAAATATACAAAAAAAAAAAAAAAAAAAAAAAAAAAAAAAAAAAAACACAAAAAAACCCCACAAACCCAAACCAAATGTAAGAACAGTCCTTGAACTTGATCTTGATATTGGGGGCTTGAATGTGGGAACAACTGAAAGAAGCTATCACAACAATGCTTGCAGTAAATGTGAAAGGGCCCAAAAAACCCAAAGGGTTTTTGAAAACATAGAAGAGGGACAACAGATTCCCTTAAAGGCAAATATAGGATATGTTGTGTTTTCACAGACAAAATTTCAATATCCATTCCTTCATTGTGCCTGCATACTTTCTAGGTACCATTTATTGCTAAGGTCACTTTATAAGAATTCTTAAATTTAGGTCATTTGGATAGTGAATTATTCAAAATTTTTTACAAATCATGTACTTTATCATCATCTGCATCTTTTTGTGGACACAGACAGCTCAAGCTACAACCAAGCTGATTAGATAGCTACCATTACAGGGAAAAAATGTTTTGTTTTTAAATGGGTAACACAGTCTTACAAAATTGAGAATAAGACTCAAGCTTCATTCAGAATCAGACCCTGATATAAGATCCCAGAAGACAAGAGAATTAAAAGCCCCTGTCTCTGACACAACCAAGTCAGCTCACTTAATTTTCTATGCCTTTCATCATTTTAAGTGAGTTTCTGTAAGAATGGTTAAAATTATTAAAATCAATTAAATATAGAGGCAGAAGAGGGATTGTTAGCCCCATCAGTTGTATTATTAGTGTTTTATATGTTGTTCTTGAAGAACTAATGGCCATCTATCAGCTCTTGTTTTGGTAAATTGTCCATATGGTGATTTCTTCTTATTTGGAACATACCCTCTTACAACATCCCAGAAGATGCTGTCATGTGCTTGTACTGAACAACCCTGAATGTCTGAAACACAAATAAAGATTTGTACTTCATCACTTCTACAGTCCAACAGAAGAGGTTTGATTTACTTAAACATAGGGGCTGGAGAAAGAAGTCCAACTCCAAAGAGCAAAGAATAAAAGAACTTGTAAGCTACTATAGCCATGAGTGATGAAGGGCAGTAAGAAAACACAGCATTATAAAAGGTAAATGCTTAGGAAATAAAATAATTTAATAAAGTAAACTTTGAGGAGTTTTAAGTTTTAGAAAACTGAGAAGGGTAAGCCATTGTGTCAGAGGAGGAAGCAAGGGAATACATCACAGCTGTTCGTTTGCCATCGCCACAGAACAACTGAAAAAAAGGAATCACAAGGTCACACATCACAAGGTCTAAAATTGCTTTTGTTAGTTGTTTTGAATTTTTTGGGAGGTTTTTCTATTCTGTTTTGTTGGGTTTTGTGGTGTTTTGTGGGAGGGTCTTGAGGAGACAAACTTCTAGGACTATATAACCAGTCTTAACTTTTTGTCAAGGAAATTTGGTTAACTTCTTACCCATAAGCCTTTCTGCTTTCACAAAATTAAAGTTCATGAGACAGCACAGTGTACAAGCCATGCTTTGCAGACCCTGGCAGCTGGGATAAAGATCAGTGTCTTCAGGAGCAGTGTATCTCCCTCCTGGCTGCAAGAGGCACTGCAAAGGTTTGAATGGCCACTTCTGAAATACAAAGAGAAGCTTTTGCTTTTTGGTCTACACCACTGCCCTCCTGGGAAGCTCAAGGAAGGACAAATCACTGGAAGAGACTAAGGGTCCATCTCTCCTGTCTGTGACAGTGGCCAGGAGGGACTGGCATTGTATGAGCACAAGTGCTCTCAGGTTCCAGTGACCTGCAGGGGACTTCTAAATCAGATGTGCTTTCTTGTTTCTTAATAGCTGTTGAAGGAGGTTTCTTCCATACACTTGTCAAGTCCACTCTGTTACTACAGCTTGGGCCAGAAGGATACACAGTTTAAACAGAAGCAATGTGAAAAAAAATGCCTCCTGAATATTTTGAACATACCATCTCTCAATTTCATTTGATTCTGACTTTTTTTTCAGATAACAAGGAACAATGAGCAGCTGCTACAGCTGCTCCTTCTTTGCTTACCCTTGTAATCTGTATTGTTGTGGATTCTCATCACAGCTACCTGATTAATTTCAATGCTCAAAAATAAATGCTCCAAACCTTTGACCTTCTTTCTCCTCTCTGAACTTTTTGTATTACCACTAAGTCCTGCTTGAGGTGAAGACGACCAGTCCTAGACCACATTTCAAGATACACTCACAATGTGGATTAATGGTTTGAGAATTCTTTTTCCTGCTTTGTTTTCTATTTTTTCTCAATAATTGCTACAATACACAGTAGGATTTTTTTATCTACTATTGAGAATTGTACTGCTGTTTGAAAATACCTATTATTATAACCACAAGTTCTCTTTCCTGCATGGAAATAGGTAGTTTAGGATCCATTGCCTTGGACTGTTTTTACCCTTGTGTGTTACTTCATATTTATTATATAGAATGTAATCTGTCATCCTATTGCCTGCTTAGTACCATAACATTTTTTCCCAGCTCTTTGCAATCAGCTTTCATTTTTTTTACCCTGAATAATCTCCCATCACCATTAGTCTCCTTGTTCTCCATCCTTTTCCATTTCTGTATACTCTAACAGACACTGCAGAGATCCCAGTGATCTATGGCTTTCCTCTTTTGTGAAGCCCAAACATTCATTCCTTTCTTTTGTTTCTTACCTGTTAAGCTGTTGTTAATCTATAATATAACCTACTTCTTTCCCACAGGCAGCTTAATTTCTTTAAGAGCTCATGATGCTGACTGCCCCCAGATTTATCACAGAGTAAAGGAGGATGATACTTATCTACTTTATAAGTTACCTACACAACTACAGATGAGAAATGCTAGATATTACTATTAGCTAGAGAATCTGTATTACTTTGCCTTAGTCAAAAGATATTATGAAAAATGAAACTGAAAGAGCAGGAATTTGAGAAATGCATAGTACCATGAGAAGAGGGCTGGCTGCTATACAAAAATCAGAGTTGTACCCATCTTAGCCTGAGGCTTTTTGAATTTTAGCAGAGTTATTGCTTGACTAATTTCTCCATGTGTAAAATCGGCTTCCAACTGTGATTGTGTCAGGGTTAAATAAATGTGGATCTGGTACCTTACACAAAAGATGCTAAAGAAGGATGAGTCTGCTAGGCTCTGAGCACAGGTCCTAACAGATTTGTGTATTAAGTCCCCAGAATCTTCAGTGGTTCAGTCATCTGACACTTCACTGAGAGATTTGATGTCTGTTGCTTTTTTATTTTGCTGGGAAGTAACCCTCTAACAGCCTGAAGATAAAACAGACAAAAAAAAAAAAAAAAAAAAAAAAAAAAAAAAAAAAAAAAAAAAAAAAAAAAGCACATTTTCTCATGTCAATTTATCTCTACTTTATTTCCAAATAAATTTGAGCATTGCACCCACCAAATTTCCCCACCTTGCTCTATTTTTAATAAATGTTTGCCCAGCTTTCCCCAAAGTAACATGTTTAAGAATGTAGTGTATCACCATAATACAAATATAAAGTGGGTTAAAATGTCACTATTGGAATTTTTGCCTAACCCCATAATAAGGGTTTTCCCTTGACCAAAATTAGGATCCATACCATCTGCTCTTCATGTCAACTGGTAGCACTCCACTGATTCTAAGAGGACTCTTTTCAGGACCTTAAAAAGGAGAAACACTTTCTATGATTTGCCTCTGAAATGTTACACAAATGACAGAGTGTGAGATGGAGTGACAATGTAAACAAAAGACAATCTGACTGCAGTAGCTTGCAGGACTGAAATAGATGTAAGTAATAATTGAGTAGTTTATGGGAGGTTTGGAAAAATCAAAATTTGCAGTTATTTTAATTATTTATAATTAATTTATATAATTTATAATTATTTATAATCCTTTATTTTATTAACTATACCCAAGGAAATTGGTAAAATTGTTGTGAATTTTATTTGGATAATGCCCTTGGTAAAGAAAATCAAAATATGCATTAAGAATGAGCAAAAGAGTTTTAATACTTTGATTTAGAATCTAAACCATTCAAATCACTTTTTCAGCTTTTGAAGTTCATGTGGTTTGGTTCCTTCTGGTGATATGCACAGCTAAGGAGAGGAACACCTCATTGCTTTCACACTGGGAATCTGCAACCCCTCTCAAAAACTCCTCTCTTCTGCTTTTGTGCCATTGTTTCAGCAAACAAGGGTTATAAATACAACTGGCCTGGATCATGTATCAGGACAAAAATGAAACCTCTGAGTGCAAAGAAATAAAAAACTCTAAACGGTGTTTGAAACAAAACTCCAAAGGCCTTCAGAAGTAGAGTGGTGGACAATAAAATTGATGTTCAAAGCCATAAGGTAACAGGGACAACCTGAGTAGTCCCTGGCTGCTGTAA
The DNA here is from genome assembly GCA_013401135.1 of Cettia cetti. NCBI lineage: Eukaryota > Metazoa > Chordata > Aves > Passeriformes > Sylviidae > Cettia > Cettia cetti. The sequence continues at coordinate 21,832 of VZUI01041020.1, forward strand.
TAAATCTCCCTCTGAAGCACACGGACAGTGGAGCCAGGCACAGAGGCAGATGTTAAGATCCCAGTCCAGCTCGGATGTTGTTTACATTCCCTTGCAGTTTAGGAGATTTGTCATTAATACATAATGTCAACCTTTGTACATTTGTAGTGGTAATGTCATTTCTGCTTCTGACTGCAATGCTTGTCTTTCACAGTCACCTCACGGGTCTCCATAGATCTTTTCTTGGCTTACATTGCTGAGGAATAAAGATCATGATTTTAACAATTTCTGGTTTCTTATTCTACTTATTTATTATACTTTACTTAGTTTACTTATAAATACAAATGTTTATGGCTGTGAAAAATGTGTCTAAAAGCTGTTTAAACACTGCTTTAAAAATACATTTTTTCAGGTTGAATCCCTTACAAAGAGTATCTGGGGGGAAAATATCTTAAAGTGGTTGCATTTAATTGAATACCACCCAACTGCCCAGATTAGTTCATCTTGTCTGGAAGGAGATGTAATTAAGCACAGTGGATTGAATGTTAAATTCAATAAAATGCCTCAGTAAGTTAATGAAAAATCATTTTTATCAAGGACAGAAGTCTGTAGATTCAAAATACTTTCATTCGTTCCCATAAACTTGATCTACAAGAATCCTCTCTTCAATTATTGAAAAAGGCTGAAAACAGATAAGCTGGTTAATAAAAACTGGGAAATCCTGAAACATTATATGTTTTCCTAATCTATATAATAGATTCATTCATGTAATAATTTTTTTTATCATTGGCAATTTCTTGATATGTAACTAGTCTGCATGGAAAGATGTTTCTATGATAAGTCACAGAAAAGGTCTGAGACAAGAACAGATCATTCATTGGATCTTCATATTTCTTCAATGAGAAAAAAGAAACTACAATAACAGCTTTGCAAGTGGTTACAATTCTGAGATAAAAAATAGTGCATCCAGATTACCAGAAAGCATGAATCATAGAGATCTCATTATGTGATTATGCAAACATGCATTAATTACACAATTACAAGTATCTATGGCGATGAAATATAATTAATTAAATGACTTGGTTTATTTTCTGAATGTAATGTCACTATCTACTAGAGGCCCATCGATGTGGGGGTTTTTTGATTCACTGACATTTGAATATTATGGGTGAATTATAAATTAACGTAACAACAGATGATAAAAGCAGATGGAATAAACTTAACTGAAGCCAATATGATTTACACAGCTTTAAACTGAACAGTTTGTGTGTTTATCCAGTTATAAATGTTTTCCTCCATGATGAAGAGTTCTGTTTGGAACAAAAGTTTAAAAACCAGTGACATATCTGGAAAAGACAGTCTAAGCATGTGTCTTAAAATGTTAAGCTGTACTGACCCAAAACTAATCAGTGGAAGGTAATTTAAGGCTGCCAAAGACACAGCTGTACTCACCCACTAGGGAAGTAAAGACAGGCATTGCTGGCTGGAGACTTGGAGAGTACAATCTAGATTATTTGCTTTAAATGTCCAATATAGTAGTCCCTACCAGAGACCCAAATATAGCCTACCTGCTGAAAACAACAATATGGGGAAAGATCAAGGGCGTTTGGGGTGTTTATCTCTTTTTTGATTACAGGAGGAGCCTTGATGTCTAACTCAAAGGCACTCTGTAGAAGTGTTTAATAAAGACAAATCTTTCCTGTGTATGTGACACAGGAGCAGGCCTCATGCTTGCAGGAGCACTGGGCAGTTTAGACAAGTAAAAAGGAGTGGCTTGTTCTCTTCACTATAATATCTCTTATGTGTTTAGGGTATAGGCCCCAAGCTGTGACACAGCAGCTTTGAAATACCCTTCTTGGTCAGTCTGCCCTGAATGCTGGGACTGCCACCTGTGTAGCACAACAGAGGTGTTCCACAGCCACTTCCCACCTTCTTGGGCACAATGTACGTCTTGTGTGAAACCCTTCACCATCATCTCCATAAAAATCACAGAGTGATTGAACTTGGAAGGGACCTCTGGGCATCATCTGGTTCAATTCCCTCAGCTCAAGCTGGGCCACTTAGGGGCATTTTGCCCAGGACTGTGTCCAGATGGCTCTTGAATATTTCCAAGGCTGCAGAGTCCAAACCTCCCTGGGTAACCTGTGCCAGTGCCCAGTCAGCCCACAGTGAACAAGTGTTTCCTGATGTTCAGAGGGAACACTTCTGTGTTTCTGCTTGTGTCTTGGGTCCTGGCACTGCTAACTAAAAAGAGCCTCTCTCCATTCTTTTTACCCCTTCAGGTGGTTTCCTGAGCTTTCTCTTCTCCAGGCTGAACAATTCCAAGTCTCAGCCTTTTCTCATAGGAGAGATGCTCCAGTCCCTTCTTCATTTCTTTGTCATTTTGTTGGACTCTTTCCTGTATGTCCATGTCTCTCTTGTACTGAGCCCAGAGCTGAACGCAACAGGTGTGGCCTCACCAGTGCTGAGTGGAAAGGAATGATCAACTCCCTTAACCTGCTGGCAATGCTTTGCCTGACACAGCCTGGGACACCACTCACCTTCTGCTGCAAGGGCACGTTGCTGCCTTGGCCTCAACTTGGTTTCCAAGCCCTCCTGGTTATTTCATACCAACCTGCTTTCCAGTTTTGTGGCCCCTAGTACATATTGTTGCCTGGGTTTTTTCTCCCCAGGTGCAGGACTTAGCTCATAGGGGTTCCTCTGGATAGAAGCACAACCTTCTGGTGAATTAGCCACTCCTCCCACACAGTCTCTATACTGTATTTTACTTTTCACCAATGCACAGATTTTCTGTCTGACACAAAATTCTTTTGACTGACGAGGAAAACAAAGACACTACCTTAACCATATCGTTGCTCTTGAGCTCAGGCTTGCTCTGTGCAAACCAGGAAATTTTAATGAATTCTGCTAATCGACCCCTGGCTTTTGCATTTGTAATGAAAGAGCTTCTGCAAAATGCAGAGGAAACCTCCTCCTCCCCACTCTAAACAATCATATTGTAAGGTTAAAGTGCAACTTTTCCTTCTAACCATAACTGAATGTTTCACAGCAGAGAATCAGCAGTTTTTAAGACAGTAACTATTTATAAAGTGCAGGGAAGTTAACTTGTAGGTCTAGCAAAATTTGAATGAAAACAGATGTAGAAAAAGTTGCCATAACCTAATCTGTCTGTTCTCTATTTTTTCACTTCAAATTTAATATCTGACTATCTTTTCATGGATATAAAAAAAAAGTTCCTTTCTAAATACTCAGATGGAGAACTTCAAGTACTAATTACAGCACTAAACTTGAGGTGTACTTTTATATCAAAAATGTGAACATCTCAGTCCAAAAATTAATTTGATTTACTTGTTCAGACTACAGATAATTGAATACATTTAAGAAAATACAGTTATTAAAAAGCAGGAGGCTCATTATGATTGATTATTTTTAAAAGGGAATAGTCTTCTAAAATAATATACCTGTTAGAACTCAGCTTGTGCAGAGGTGCTTGAAGTCATCCCTATTTCTTGTTTGAAAATAACATATTTCACAAAAATAGCTTATAATTGTATTCTTTTAATGTTTGCCATTTGCCGTATTTTTTTTTTTTTTATACTGAAATCATTATTAAAAAACCAGTTAGACTCATAACGGACTAGTGTTGAAGCAATGCTAAGTGCTTTTGAATATGTTGATTAGCAGTGTTATCTTTCTTGGTGATGAACTTCTGGAGCTTTCTCTGAGGCCACTATGAATTAGAAGCCAGTGTCATTGAAAATTCACGGAAGATCTCCTCCATAGTGCTGACAACACAAAAATTACTGTACATTACCATACATTAACACAACCTATTTTCATTAAGACCATCAGTAACAGTTCTCTGTGCCATTTCTCAACAAAAATATTATCATCTTCTTTTGTGGCAGTAGATGTGACTCCACACCAGCTTCTTTATTGCTCTAGAGAGATTGACAAATGCATGTTTTGCACTGAAACACACACTGAGTCTCTTGAGAAGGTCTATTCTTTGTGTCAAAATAATGGATCTATTTTCATGGAGAAGTTGTAGCTTATTAAATATACTTGCTACAGGGATCAAGGGCTTTCACTTACTGAAAGATGGCTGAAAAACAACTTGCAGAGACTCTGAAATAATACTAGGAACTGCCCAACTCCACATCTTAACTGCTAAATACTTCCCTAAGCATCACACAGCAGACCAGAAAGCCAAAAAGTCTTTCTTCTGTGCTCCCTTAGCATAGGCTTTCTTCTGTGCTTTCCTGGACTGGGATCCAGGAAAACAACAGGAGGGCTGTTTTTCACATGGCTGTAACCTGTAGTTAAATCTTTTATAGCCATTGATTTGTACAGCCAAACATGAGAGTAGAGCAACTCCAATTAACAAGAACCAGAGGAGAGGTAACCTAAACATACTGCAAGTCATTATTGCACAATAGACATCACAAACAGCTTCACTGAGTACCTTATTAATGTATTTCGAGAACACAGTGACAGTTAAATAGTAACAGGAGAATCACATTAGTGTTTGATAAACCTTAACAATGAGTTGGTGCTGTATAATGTTTTCTGCCTCAAATGAATTTCAGGATGAAAGGAGGATAAGGAGCCTGGTTTTCTGCCAAAGCCAGCCATCAAAGTCCTGCTGGGTGCCAGCCAGTCTCCAGCTGCAGCTGGGGCCAGGGAGCATGGTAAAGACCTGGCTATATATCTCTGTCACAGCTGTGCAGGTGCTTCTGGCTCACCTCCTCAAAGTCCCCTTAGAGCTGTCAGACACATGAAACCAGGGGCTTCTGGGGCTCATCTGCCCAGTGCCATCCAAGCACTGCAGTCTCAGGGTGGGCTCCAGCATCTGGGGGCCTTACATGGGGACAAGAGGCATCAAGAGAGACACCCACAGTGCTGGGTTTGGACCTGCACTCCTGAGCTTCATCTGCCAGAGCCTGGAGCCAGCATGGGGTTTGCAGCTGGGGGTGAGCAGGGGACTACCCCACCTAAAAAGGCATTTTCAGCAATACCTTACTCTTTTTACTCTTGGTAAACAAGCTATAGGAGTCAAGTGAGGAATGGGGCTGCAGAAGCAGCAGCCAGATGAACTGCCAGCATTTGGGGCACAATCTAGTATGCAGATTTAAGATTTCTTTCTGGAAAGCATAGAGGAGATTAGAAGTTCATATCTATCACAAGAAAACCTCTAGATCTCTTATGCCACTGAACTTAAAAACACCATGTAAGTAGAAAAGCAGCCCAGAACTGGTTAAAACTTTCCTTTCTACCTGATTTTCTCAGAGAAGGCATGAACGCTGCAATTCTCCAGTCTAATGTCCTCCAGCCCAGAAAAATTGGTTAGCTTCACACAGGCCAGTCATAAACCCATAGTTTGCCAAGTGGAAGACTGAAATGTCATGTTCTGACATTGAATTCCAAAGCCAAATAAGCCAGTTGTGCTTATTCACATCATAAAGTGTTATCTTCATTAATAAAAACAGAGAAAAGAAACTCTGAGGAAGAAACAAGCATTTATAATAGGATCATGTAATGTGATGTGTGTATATAAATACAAAAATATGTATCTATATGTGTGTATATAAATACATAAATAAGTATATACTTATATACAAGCTAAACAAAAGTCAGCATTTCACATGCAAATTCATCTGTCAGTTCAAGAAGTAAATAGAAGTTCAGGTCTCCTCTTCATTTGGAGTAAGTGCTGTGAGCCAGGTTTGGTGCACATTTTCAAAATTTATAACACTGTGATGCTTGCCAAAAATTCTTAATTAGACAGAGGAGCAGCAAAGCTGTCAGATGCAATAGCAGAGTACAACGAAGGAATAAAATATTCTGGGGTTAATTGGATAAGTTCATTCAGCCAGTTTTGCCAGGCTACTTTCCTACAATGATCCACAGACAGATAATGAGAATAGGGTTTTTCTCAGTAATATTAAAACTGATTCTTCAAATACATTTCATTTACAAGAACTCAGATTTTTTTTATAACTAACATAAACCAACAATCATATCTCCCTTCCCACAGTACACATAAATTGTGAACTTCACATGAACTCAATTGCTTAGAGAGTACTTTGAGTATCTCACTTGTATGAGAATTTCAGAAGTGCTGCTGCCTGAGTGCTGCAGTGAGGCTGAGACCCAGTGACATCTCTAGATGCATAAACTATTTGAGATTTCATGTATTCAGAAGAAGGCTGCAATACTTGGAATGACAGAGTAAGAGAAGATGGTATTAAACTCAAAAATGGCTGTATTTTTCAACTGATTCCTCCATTTATTTGGAAAACTCACATAAAATAGGACATTTGGGATGTTTTACTTGACACAGTGTATTAACACAAGAACATTTCTAAGAAAGCAAAAGCCAGTATTTTTAATAGAGACTATATTTTTTTGGTGAAAATTTTTGGTAATAATCATAGTGTTTTTCAGTTGGTTGTCCACCTTGTAATAGGGACATATCTAGAGGGAGAGCAGGACATTTGATTCCCAGGGTATTTCACCACAGGGAAGAAATAAACCTCACAGCTTTATGATGCAGGAGGCAAAGTTCAGCCTGTGCATTATTTCAGACACCCTTCCAAACCAGTGCTGAGTGCCAAAAATGCAGCACAGCTATTCTGTAAATGAGTTTCCTTTTGTTAAACCCCAGCACAGCTGGTCAGGATGGTTCTGCTGATGTGATGCTTCACCAAATCATCTCCCAGCCACGGGAGAAAGTTATTTCTTCACAGGAGTATGAGCACTGAGCTATTCCCTTTTGAAAGGAGAGAATAGACAAGTCTTGCCGTTTTATTTAAGTTTTATCTGCTGATACAATGGCTTTTAGTCACAACAACTACTGGGAAATTAACAAGTAAGTAAAGTACACCCTATGTAGTTCACCTACTAATGTGAGTATTTTATAAAAAAAAATTAGAGCTAAAAAGTGTTTTGAATACCTCTGTGTGATTTCACCAGTTATTTGGGAAGGCTTTATTCTGAAATAAAGAGCAGTGATCTTCCAGAAGTTCAAAAAAACTTTCATCATTCAAAATACTTTCCTGTCAATTAGGGAATAGCACAAAAGTGACCCATGTCACATCTGGTTCTGCTAAATCTCACATAGTGAAAAGCAAACTTGGAGAAGTAGGGCTATGAGCAGCTGCCTCAGTGGGACTTGCTGTGCAGCTGGAGAGGAGAAGAAATCCTCCTTACCATGCTTCTGTGTTCAAAAGGAGCTCTGAACTGACCTGGACACTGCCAGTGGCACTGTAGTTGCACACTGCTCCAGGGTATTCTTTGTTTCTTTGTGGTGTGCCAGACACCCCCAAGCCCTCCTCTCCTCCAGAGACACAACAGAGGACCTTGTACAGCCATGGCAGAAGCCACATGTGGCTTTTCTACCTGTAGATGCTTTCAGCAGAGAGCTGCTTCTAGAAACATTTAAATAAGTCAAGCCAGCACTGAAAATGAAAATAAAAAATTAATCAGTGAAAATGATCCATCAGTGAAAATGGAAAATTAAATAACAAAGGCATAAAAGTAATTCCTAGATTACATACTGATACTCATGAGCCCACTGTTCTTCTGAACTGAAGAGGAGCAAAACTGCAAGGGGGTGGTCCCACAGAGACAAAACAGAATAGGGCTGTTCTTTTATTTGATAGAATACACAATGCCCATTACACCCTTTGGCCAGCTTTGATAACTGCTATTGCAAACAGTCCCAGTCCAGGGATTTTTGGATAATTTATTGCAAATTAGCATAATTTTTTCCTTATTGATTCAGGTATTGAGAAACAAAAAATAGACAATTAAACAAAAAACAAAGTTAATCACCTTTCATTCATCTTCCATAGGTTTAATTTCAGTCCAACACCACTCCTCTCCTTTCCATGTCTCCGCTGGTCTTATTTTCACCACGCTTATTTCAGTCCTTCCCAGTCTCACTGATGGGACAATGGGCAGCACCGGGGGTCGGTGTCAGTGATTTCTTAAACCAGTCCCTGTTTCTCACCCTTTTCCTCTCCTCCTCCTCACTTGTTACTGCTCTCAGCTCCAGTGCATGTCACCCATTGATGACAGTCACTCAGAGGTGTCCTTGTCCCAGCATGGGTTGCCCACAGACTCAGCCTTCTCCTCCTTCCATGAATGCTCTGAAGCCATGAGCCCCACAATGTCCCTTCCTTTTGTCTGTTCTGTTTTGTCTCTCCAAAAGTGCCTCCTCACAGTCCTCCTCGCATGTCCCTATTTTGTGTATCCTCCTGCGTCTCCTCTCACATCTCCTTCTTATGCCTTCTCCCATGTGCCCTCACAGGTGTCCTTTCACATCTTCTGCTGTGCCTCTTCACAGGTGCCCTCTGGTGTCTCCTGCCCAAGTGATAAACACCCTTTCCTAAGCATGTCCACACAGAGCTGCCACAGGCTTCCTGCCTGCCTTTGCTTTTGATGGACACTGAAGTTTCTCACCATTTTGAAGACATCTGAAAACATCTGCAACAGGCCCAAAGCAGTCCATGGCCCCTTCCCACACAGGGCACCCCACCAAATACCGAGATCAGAACAAAAAGCAGGACAAGGGGAGAGGCACTCAGCATTCCAGAAAAAGGTGTGGGAAACATCTTGTGCATCAGCTGTCTTTTAAAGGAGGATTGCAATTGAAGTACTACAATCACTTATTCAAAATTAAAATCACTCTCTCCCCCAGACAGCAACAAGGGTTATGTGACACACAAGTTTTCACACCTTTGTGCCTCTGAATATAAAGCACAATCAGTGCAGAATCGCTGGTTTTCCTTGCACAGAGATTTGGTCTTGATTGTAATAAAGTCTCAGAGCCCAGAAAGCCTGACAAAGGGTGTTCAGGCTGCTCAGCAGAGCTGCTGCGGCCTGCAAGTATCAGGCTGGGACTAAGCTCATGCTGTGCAAATTGCTGAAGCCAGCTTGTACCCAATTCATGGGAACTGGAGGAGGAAAAAGGTTGTTTGCTTTGGGCACCTTCACCCAAAGCCTCTGCCAGATTCACTGCAAGAGACAGGAGCATGCCCTACTGTGTTTTGTGCACATGGTGAGGTTTTTGAAGCAGAGCTTCACAGGTGGCCTTTGTGAGAAGTCACCAGAAGCTGCTTCTGTATTGAACAGAGCCAGTTCCTGCTGTCTCCAAAATAAACTTGCTGCTGCCCAAAGTGAAGCCCATCAGTGGCACTGGTGGCACCTTGTCAATAGCATATTTAACAGAGGATAAAACACACTGTGGGAGACAGGAAGATCTGTGGGAGACAGGAACAAGGAAAAAAGTAAGAGAAACATCTCTGCAGACACCAAGGTCATTAAAAAAAGCAAGGGGAGGAGGTGCTGCAGGCACTGGAGCAGATATTTCTCTGCAGGCTGGGATGCAGACCATGGTGAGGTAGGATGTCTCCTTCACAGCCCAGGGAGATCCACAAGGATGCAGACTGAGGTGCATGGAGGGAAGGGCAGCCTGTGGTGACCCCACACCTGGAGCAGGCCCTTGGCAGGAGCTGCGACCTCTGGAGAGGAGCCCCCACAGGATCAGTATTTCTGGCAACACATGTAGCCCATGAGGGACTTGGAGAGCAGCTTTGAAGAACTGCCGTCTCCACAAAGCCTCATTGCAGAAGTTCATGGAGGATTGTATACCATGGGTGGGACCTCATGCTGGAATGGGGAAGAGAATGAGAAGGAACGAGTGGCATATGGGATATGAACTGAACACTCTCCCCATTCCCATCCTCCTGCAGGGCTCAGCAGGGAGGAAGGAGACCAAAGAGCTGAGAGTGAAATTGAGCCTGGAAAGAAAGAGAGTGGGAATCTCTTTCTCAACAAAGAAGTTTTGTTCCTGTTTCTCACTAGCTCTATTTTTAACTGGCAATGAATTAAACTAATCTTCCCCAAGGTGAGTCTGTTTTGCCCATGATGATAATGATGATAATTGGTAAACAATCTCCCTGTCCTTATCTCAATCACAAAGATTTCTCATCTTATATTTCCCCCCCCGTCTTGCTGAGGAGGAAGAACAGCTTGGGGGGCACCAGTCAGCCAGCCAAGGCCAACCCACAATGCCCACACAGCTGTGGCCATAGGGCACATTCCCACAAGTAGACAAGAAAACTCAAAATTACTCAGCTCTTTTGCAAGCAGTTACTAGGCTCCAGTCAGCTGCCTTCTCATCCACAACCTTGTTCCTGAAATATGAACACATCTTCAGGACTGGAATATGTGGAATGTGGAGGTGGAATACATGGAGTGAGGCAGAATTCAACAGCACACAGAAGGTCATGCACCATGACCCAAAAGCAGGAATTTCTCAAATAAAGGAGAAGCTTATTCTACAGCAATAACAGAAGAGGTGAAAGACCTGCACCAGGCAGAGTAAGGGTTACAGTGAGCCCCCACTACAGAGGTGCCATGAAAGGAAAACAGTGATCCCAAGAAACATTGTGAGGCCTTTTTACTGGGAGAGAGACTTATTACTGCCATTGGACAAGAACCAGATCAGTCTCATCAGGAACGGGGAACACAGCTTTCATTGCCTGTACTCAAGGGAAATAGAATTCCTTGCAATACACACAAAGGAGGGCTGCTAGAATGACCAGGTGAATTAGCTGACCACTTTACAATAAAAGCCTGAAAGGCATCAGCAAAGGTGGCTTTCAAAACTAGGCCATGGATTTTTTTTCTGTATGTATATGTGGGAGATAAACAGGAGGGGATTTGGAAAGGATGGATGGATGGATGGATGGATGGATGGATGGATGGATGGATGGATGGATGGATGGATGGATGGATGGATGGAT
>VZUI01041021.1:0-56517 GCA_013401135.1 Cettia cetti
GGCGGCCGCGGCGCTCTGCCGCGGCGGGGCGGGAGCCAAGGTAACCCCCGGCACCGGCGGCACCGGCGGCACCGGGCAGGGCAGCGCGGCAGCGGCGAGCCCCACGGGGAAGGGGTGCCCCGGGAGCCCCGCCGGGAGGAGGGGAGGGACCGGGAGTCCTGGGGCGAGGGGTGCAGCAGAGCTGTCGGCAGCCCGGGTGAGGGGTGTGCTGGTGCTGCCGGGACGAGGGATGCGCCGCGGACACCGGGAGGAGGGATGCTGCGGGGCGGCCGCGGCGGGGGCGGCTGCTGGTCCCTTCGGCCCCTGCCTCTCGGGGTGTGGGATGTAGGGCTGGCCGGGGACTCGCCTCGGAGTGCCAAAGGCACCGCGAGACGAGATGCTGCGGGACTCCGGATCAGCCCCTCCGCTTCGGTACAGCCGGACCCGAAATCCGGTGAAAGCCCGATGACTACGGATTCTCAGCAGAAATGAGAACACTTGCCCGAAGGCATCCCTGCCACGGGCACAGCCTGGCTTGGGGAGTCCAAACCAAATATCTCGTGCTGGTTTACAGTCCGCACGCTCGCTCTCCCCGCTCCTGTGCACCTCGGCTGTAGCAGGGAGCGCAGGTAAACTCTGACAGGTCCAACTCCCAGGGCAGGGATCCGGGCATAGCTGGGAGCAAGTGGGCACGGGGAGCCGAGAGAGGCTGAGCACGGGCGGCACCCGAGCTGCGGTGGAAAGGCAGAGGAGGAAACACGGAGCACCCCACAGCCAGGAGCAGCTGCAGAGCAGTCTCTCTGAGCTTTGGGAAGGATGAGCAGTTCTGGTCCCGCTGAATGGAGAGGGACTTTTCCTATGGACCCTGATAGAACCAAGGTTTGACACTTCTAGTAGAGATTCTCAATTCTATAAAACATGAGCCACTAGAGTATAAGAAAATATTATTCCATACATTTATGTGTTGTTGATATATATGCATCTATAAAGGAAAAAGGTTGTAGGGTTGCTTTCTCTGGTGGCAAACAGTGTTATAATTCTTCCTGATAAAGTAATTCCCTGCTGCAGCACACAAACACACAGCAATGACTGTGGTTGAAATGAAGATGTTTTATCTCACTTTGGTATCCTAGTGAAGATAGCTACAGTGAGAACTTAATTAAGCCACATTTCTGGCCCTGAAATACTAACTTTAACAAGATCTATTGAATTGTATGGTTGTAGGGCTTTGTATTTTGTTTCTCTTTCAAGTCAGGATTGCGTTGCAGAAAACAAGCTTACCCTCATCCAGTTGCATACCTCTCTTATTAAACTACGTAACTTGCTTGCTTCCCTGAATTATTGCATTCCTCCTGTGCTGTTTCTCTTCTACCTTTGCCTGTACAGTCATGAGGAGCAACACTGGTTGTGTGCTGTGCATTTGGGGGTGAAAGGCAATGGTGGGACTCTGAATGCATCAACTAACTCTCTAATTTTTGCTAATTTTTCTATAATGTTTCCTAGTCAACTTCTATTGTTCTCTAACTCTGAAATCAAGAGTGTTTGATTTCACACCAGGCAGTAACTAAAGTATTGACCAATAGCACTACAGAAAAGAAACTGCCTCCTTAGTGAGGAAGCAGCAATCTTCTGCCTGCTTTCCCCAACTTGACTTCTTGCTGTGTCAATTATTCTTTTGATCATGTTTTTTGTAGGCTGTTAACGTACTGGACAATTTCTTTTGCAGAATGAAAAGCATTTTCTATTGCTTATCTTCCTAAATGTGACAGGGAACTCTGTGTCCAAACAGACGTGTGTGTACATCTCTTGCTCCCTGTTTTTAATATTTCTTGGAGTAAGTTGCACTTGCTCTTCACTCATCAAGGACTGCACTGTGCTGCGTAGGCGTCACTATTTTTGTCTTTTTTGGCTACACTTATAGTGTTGCTATGCTAGTAAAGAAATATACATCCCACTCTAAGTGAGTGGTTCAAATGTAGTTCAATTTATCAGTTGAAAAAAGGTATTCAGTGATTGATGAGAAATTATTTGTCTTCTGGCTTAGAGTTAACAATGTAAAAACATAACAGAAACTCCCTTGGCAGGGGCAAAATCTGCATGAGGTACAGGGAGCTGAATTGTTCTTTTCATCCAGGAAGGTGGTCTCTGCCAGTAAGAGCTGAGAAAATTTGTGATGCTTTGAGGTAGTGCGGATGTTTGCAACATGTTTTGTGGCAAAGTAGAGCTCGCTCTGGAATCCTTCACCAAGTACTACAGCAATTTAAAAATAGGAGTTAGAGCAAATGAAAGAAAATTTGAAGATAAGGTGCATGATGTTTCCTCCTGCGTGTCTGTATCAAATGGAACAAGATGTGCAGATAAGCAGCTTGTTTATCCTGAAGGAAGAATGTAAACCTGATGAAAGAGTAACACAGTCAAAATTATGTCTCTGTATGTCCATTAAATATTATCTGTTTAATCAAATCCCTGTGGAGGAGTTCTTTATGCCAGTGCCATCCTTCATCTGGTATTCTTCTGTTCACTTGCTGGCTTAAGAAAAAATCAAGCCTTTCTTGTTTTGTTTAAGAGAAGAAATCTTAGCAATCCTAGACCCTCTAGTGAAAGTCTTAATCCTTTACCCAGCAAGAGCTATGGCAAAATTCCTGCTGGTTAGAGAGGGAGCAGGATCCTTCCCAAGATCAGTGAAAGATTAAAAAAAAATCAACTACTAAAATATGCACCTCAATTAGCAAAGAATGTGGCCTGATTAGTAAAGTGTATGAAATTTCAGCTATTAAATTCTACAGCCCTGATCAACAAAGCACGCTGCACAGTTGGCAATGTATCCAGAATCTCAACTCCTACCAGATCAACCAAGCATGCAGCTGAATCAGTAAATTATGCAACTGGAGCAGCAAAGTATGCACTTCTGATTGGGGCAGGAGGATAGGGAAGGTCTCAAATGTTTTAAATTGGCACACAATAGGTCTGTCAGCATCTGCCTTGGGAAAAGTAGAGGCAAGATATGTAACTTTTACTAAGTCTTTCTGGACCATTGCTGGACTGGAAAAGTATGTCCCTCAAATAGCTCAGTGTTTGTTAGCAGCAGTCCCATTCTTTACCAGATGTACTGCACATCTGGTTCCAATCCCAGCAGCTGCCAGGTGTGGGGGTTATTTTGGTAACACTTTAATGGGATTTTTAGGTCCAGGTAGCTTTTGCTTTATTCATCACTGTAAAGCACTGGGTATACACACCAGGCTGTATTTCTGTCTCAAGAGATGAAGCCAGTCAAGACAAATAAGGCACCTTCAAAGAACCTGAAAGTTCTGTTGGCAGTGAACTTAGTATCTATTAATCTCTTCACTATTTGTGAAAGTACTTTGTGCTTGAGGAGCAGAGAAATGATAGGTCTCTCCTGGTCTCTTTGTATCTTGATTAATTGCCATAACTGCATCCTATTGTGTTTACAATGTATCTTGGCAGATCAGATGTTTACTGTGCAGGGAGTTTGGATGTTTGGCCAATTTGGGGAGCAGCTATATTCATATATTCAGAAGCAGTAGAGCTGTTTCTCCCTAGCTTCTGTGTATGTGCTTTAAAAATCCAATCACAGTAGCTGGTTCTGAACTTCAGAAGCTGTTTTTTCTTTAAATTATTATTTTTGCTTTATAGTAAAGACCTGCAGGTTGCCCTGTTTCAATAAAGATGCCGTTTCAGTGTTTCTATAAACCACTTTTTTTTTTTTAATGTCTGGAAGTAAACTGTACTAAACTGCCTGGGCTCAAGGAAGACGTGAGAATTGCTTTGTTTTATTGCACTGTTCACTTTATTACCCAGGAGCCTGAAACATTATTTGAGTCTAAAAATTATCTGGACTTATTTTTTTGTTGTTTTGGTTCAATTTTTTTTCTGGTCTTGGTGTGGGGTTTTTTTTGTTGTTTTGTTGGGGTTTTTAATCCACTAAATTTGATTCATAAAGCTGGCTTGCATTGAACTTCTTATTTACCAAATTTCTGCCTCATTTCCAAGTCAGTTCAATGAATGATCCTATTTAGTTCTTTTTCCTGTTTAAAATATTTCCTACTGAGTCCAGAGCAGTGCCCTTAAAACATAATTGATTTGGGTCATTGAACCCTTATTTTTCATGCATGTTAGTTTACATCCCACCACTGACTGGTATTTAAATTAGAAAATTGCAGGCAAATTTCTTCTAGAGGCTAAAGTTCACGTGGAGTCTCTGGCAAAATAAGATCCTGGAGTACATATCCCTGGAACTGGGCAATGATTTGTAACTCTTTTTTAATTCTGTCTGGCCAGAGTGTTATAAATCTGGCGCTCCCTTGTTAGCTTCACGCTAAGCAGCAATAATGTTCACAGTGTTTTAGTCCTGATAATTCTAATTACGGAAGCACTGAGGAAGCTGAAAGCTGAGAAGATGGACAAGGCTGGCCTCAGGTCCTGCACAGCACAGGGGATTCTCTCTTTCTAGATCTGAACCATAATTCTCTCATTCGCCAAGGCCAGCAATGGAAGCAGCAGCCAAGGTAAGAGAAACATGCCAGTGGCAGAAGATTTCTGGAATTATGTGGTTAATCTTTGTGCAGAAGGAGCTAAAGGACTGTAGTGCTTGGTAGAGATACCATCCATCCTCGGGGTGAAAACGCTGAAATAACTTTTTTTCTTTACTATCTAAGAGGTTGGAGCAAGCAATCCTGTTGCACTGGTTTGCAAAGACCCAGCAAACAAACTTTCCTGTGGTAACCAATAATTACTATTCTCTCCTCTGCTTCTTTGTGTGACAGAGCAGGAATGGTGGTAAAATATTCAGGTCTCTTTCTTCCTGCCCTCCTTTCTTCTTAAAAAAAGAACATATTTTGTACCAGAGAGTGGCTACCAGCAGTAGTGTAGCTAGGGCATGTCTGGTAAAGCAGTTCTTTCCATTACACACTGTTCTTAGTATGCACTGATATCCCAGATCTATAAATGATGAATATTCAGCCTGGTGTTTAGATACTTGCTCGAGTTTGGGAAGTACTAAATAGAAAAGTCATCCTCTTGTACAAATTCATGGCAGGAGAAGGTTGGAGTGGGGACAGGGCACTGTAGTGACTTGCATTAATATGTGTAACAATTTTCCAGCAGCAGGGAGAAGCCTGCCTGTCAGCCTTGGTTTTCAAACTCAGAGTAAGAACATTATCATTCCTCTTACAAGCTTTCAGCAGCAAATGGCCCCATGGCTCATTTTGAATACCCTCACTCACATCATTGCCAATGGAAAGGAGGTTCCAGTTTTGAGAGTAGCAAAGGCTAATTTGCCTGTATTTCCTCTGTAGAGTCCTTGGAGCCCTACTGGAGCTCACCAAAGTCATCTGAGACTTCAGGAGGATTAAAATCAGGCCATGAGTACTGCAGGCTTGGATTAGTAATGATGTGCATTGAGGACAACATCTGTATTTGGGTTTGGGTGGAGCCCTTTCATGGTAGAAGAGTTGGTAATACTTTTAGAGTACCTTTCATCAGAGGATTTCAGAGTTTCACAAATATCTAATTACACAAACTATTAAACTGTGTGAAATCCTTGGTCCTGGGGGAGTACAGGCAGTACCATTATGCTTCAATAGAAAGCAGGGGTGGGTGGTGTTCAAAGTGGCAAAACAAAAACAAATTTTTCACATGCAAGCCATGACCTGCTACACTATCTCATTTTCATCCTGTGATTTTACTCCTCTCATTTCTTTATATTAGCAGCCAGGTTTCAACACCAAATGAGCTAAACAAAATGGGCTGCCACAAGCCTCCATTCAGAACTACAGTCAGCTCTTGGGAAGGGATTTCAGAAGTTCATCAATCTCTTACTGATTTGTTTTCCTAATATTTGTATTTCTTTATTCTGTTAAGGTGTAGCAGGACTTAGCTAGGGTCAAGTGCCAAGGAGGCCAATAGTGACAACTTCCTAGGTACAGGAGCTCTGGGATGACGTCTCTGAAAGTCCAGCCTGATCCAAATCCCAGAAAATTGGTCACTCAGCCTTTCCAAGGACAGTGTTCCTGCTCTGTACTGTACTTAATTTGGGATTAGCTGTGGGAGATCTAATCCATTTATTCTACTTAAATCCAGCTCTCTCCTGGTCTTGGTTAGTAAATGAAGTCTCTCACTGTTTTGAGAGAGTGAGTTTTTATTAAAGGGATTTTTCGACTGAAAATGTGGAGCCTTTACTGGTAGCACTGAGGCTCAAAGCCTGGGCTGCCCATGCCTTTGGCTTCTCTTGTGCTCCAGATCTGCATGGGTGGGCACTTCAGGTAAATCCGAGACCTCACTATTTGAATACAAGGGCCCCAAGGAGTTGCTCATCAAGACAAACTTTAAATGCGAGCTTAGCAGGCTGAACACTTTGATTTGCCTCTAAAATCAACAGTAACTTATTCCAGGTTTCCTGGTTGAAACTTGAATGGGGAAGAAGAAAGGATGTCTGCAAAGCAGATTTATTTAGGAAAACAAACTGCTCGCTGGTTGGGACCCTGTAACAACAAACCCAGGCTTAGTTTTTCCTCTGTCTGCAGTATCTGTGATACTTTTTTCAGCTTTCTCCCAACCTTCCCTGCTGTGTCCTCATGGTCTCTCCGTATGTGTAAGCAATAAAGTAAAATTTACAAGCATCCTGCTCTCTGAAGTCTGGCAAAGACAGAGTCTTGGAAATTTCCCTTTCCAGAGTGCACAAGAGGAGATTAATCCTGGGAGGACAAGGTGGAGAGAAATGCTGCTGTTTGTATGCCATCCAAAACAAGGATGAGCATTCAGACTGTAGCAGACCCCTGGATGCTCCAGCTCCAGCTGCAGCCATGGCTCAGGTGGAAGCCCAGCCAAAAAAATTGTGTGAAAGGAAGTGGGTTTTTCTTTGCTTGCGTTTTAAATTTCACTACCCATGTCTTCTGCATAAGCCCTCCCACCTGCTAGTGACATTTAGTGACACAGCAGCCCTAGTTCCCAAAAGGTTGGGATAACAGGTCTGCAGCAGGGTAATGGTGACACAGAATGTTTGCGGGTTTTGCATTCACATATGGAATTTTTCCTTCTCCATATGTTTGTACAATAGGCTTCCAGCATGTGAAGCATCTGAAGTGTCTGAATGAAACAATGGGGTTACGTAGCTGGAAGTCCAAGCACAAACAGCTCTTGTTTTGCCAGGCCAGTTTACACGTGTATGTGTGCAGTTTGTTTGCATTTAAAAATCCAAGTTTATTTTCTAGAAGTGGCCAGCAAATTTTGCATGGGATTGCCTTTCAATTCTCCTTTCTCCCATTTCTTGTCCTTTCAAAATGAAACAAACAAGTTTTGGGCACTTAAGGTGCATATGGATTTGATTATTTAAATCTCCCCCATGTATTTGGGAGGTGACATATATTAAGTTAAT
This sequence comes from Cettia cetti, assembly GCA_013401135.1. Lineage (NCBI taxonomy): Eukaryota > Metazoa > Chordata > Aves > Passeriformes > Sylviidae > Cettia > Cettia cetti. The sequence continues at coordinate 7,373 of VZUI01041021.1, forward strand.
TTGGGAACATTGGTTTTACAGATTCCTATGGATATACATAACTTGTTCAATGGACTTTTATACTGAACTCCACAAGTAAACTTTTACTGCAGGACTACAGCTTTTGTTTTGTTATATATTCCATCTGGTTACCAAGCAGTAGAAAACAATCTGACCATGTTTTCTACTCTTTAATTTGAGCTGCTTTAAACTGCTCAATTTATAGAAAATTAAAACCAGATTGATCTTCTGGAAATTGCCCCATCAACCCTGTCAGTTCCCACCACCCCTATCATTTACTGTTAATTTTTCTATGGTGTGTTGTGTACACTTTGTTAATGAGAACTTGCTTCAGTAGAGAATAGACCTATGTGACCTATTAAAGCCCTGAAGCAAATGGTCATGGCATCTTGAACTCTTCATTACACTGCCTTACTTTTATTTACCATGGTCCCATCATATTCAGGATTATTTGCCTGAGGAGACACTCTAAATGATGCCTTTGTTTCTCTTTCTAAGGCTTTACATTTTTTTGTATGTTTGAATGAGGGTATTTTCTGAAAAAGGAACCCAACAAACTAGAACATGGATAGCAGCTTTGTATAGATGAAGGATCTTATTTGATAGAGCATCTTGCATCTTTGTTGGAGCATCTCTATTTGTCTGCTGAGTGTCCAGTCACAAGAGTTCACTTTGTTTTTTTCCCCCCTGCAAGGATTACTCTGAAAGGTCCACAAGAAAAGGCTGGGAATTCCAGCACTCCCTGGTGGATGTTATGTTAGATGTGCTGTATGTTTCCTTGGGCATAAAAGCTGATGTTGTGATGAAAGGTGAAAGCCAATGTTCAGACTGCTCTCACAGGGACATGGATCATGTTTGTTGCATGAGCATAGCACAATAAATTTATGAGACAGTTATGGGAGGTTTCTGCTTAAAATAGTTCTGCTTTATGGGTATAATGGTTATAGTCCCCAAGGGAACACTGCCTAGTCAAGTGGGTCTTTCCAAGCACTGGATTTGCATATTTTAGATAGATTTTTCAAATCATTTGATAGAAAAACAATCTGGCTTTTGTCTCTTTCAGACTGAAATGAGAAGAAGGAAATTAATATTGTAATGTAGGGCTGCAGTCAAGATAGAGAAGAGTTCAGAATAAGACCTGGCACTTAGTTTCTAGTGAAAGCACCTGGATGTAACTGAAATTAAAGAAAAAATGTCCTGTGCCTTGGCCTAGGTCTCTTCCAGAGCATTTCTAAGTGTATTTCAGACTCTACCAGCATTTTATCCACTTCATAAATGTGTCTGCACCTTGATATGCAACAACTATTGAATAATCAATGAATGCTAGGATTAGTCTTGTAATGATAACTTAAATCTGGGAATCTGACAGGTAGCAAATGTACCCATGAGCCCCCAAGCCCAGAGGAAATCTAGTCATCATAAGCATTTCTAGCTCTAAAAATATAGATTATAGCTGTAACTTGTAAGGGATCTTGTAGGTGAATCTGACTCCATCCTAATTAGAGAATTGAAAGGGGAGAATTAAAACTTCTGCCTATTTGTGATGTAGTGGAAAAGAACAAGAATTCTTTTCAGTGTTCTGAGACTTCATCTCTGAGCCCTTATGTGGCTGAGTTAGCAATGAGCCTCCTGCAGTCCCACCTTTGCTGAGAGGGGGACATATTCTTCCAGAGGGCTCTTAAGACCATCTCTAACTATTGCTCTGAATTTCCCTCTGTAGGAAACAACTCTGGCTTCTGCCTGCAGAGGGAAATGAGCCAAATTAGCCAGCAAAGTCTTGCACCTAGAGCTGGGTGTTCTTCATCTTATATAGGAATCTTGCATCAGGTACTCAAAAAGGTCTGTGGCTGCTGCAGAAAAATCTGCCCAATGCTCATAATGATGGTGTAGGTTGGCATCTCTGGCCTAATGAGGATGAACTGGTTTTCCTTCTCACCAGAACCTCCCAAAAGCAGCAGAGCATTCGGCTGCCTTTCCTCTGTGTGCTCCGAAGACAAGCACGAAATGTCATTGTATGCTCAGACTGCATATGCTGCTGATCATGCTATGGAAGGCTGGGCTGTTCCATGGGTGATTGTTCAGAAAACAGCCCCTGCTTGTGTCCCTGGGAACAAGCATTTTTTTGTTGTTTGGGAACAAGCATCTCTGGAGTTAAATGAGGAGGGCTGTTCTCCACAGAGGCTGGAGTGCTTCGCTGTGCCTGGTGGTTGTCGGAGTGCCCGTGTTTGTTTTTTTGTGATTTTCCTTTTCCCCACCTCCAGTTCTGATCGAGGATCAAGGAGGAGGGATGGTGACCTCATGGTGCAGTTATGCAATCTGCCAGAGCCAGGTATCAAAACACACAGCAGCTGTGGAGCTGGGACCTCGCTGTGGCTGGGGGCCCTGGCCTCCTGGCTCTAATGAGATCACTGACCTTCTCCTGCCACTTCTTCTGCAGCTGCTTTGATTCCCAGGGATTTGTTGTGGCCATGCCTGCCTAACGGTTTGGAAAGCTGCTGCAGGGAATGCTGCACCCACAGGCAGGCTCTGGGAGCTGGCCCTGGAGACCTAGAGCAGGTGAGGGTGCCCTGAGCCCTGCCAGCCTCTTTCCATCCCAGCAGAGTTTATTTGCCTCCATCCAAGAGTATACAAACATTCCCACCCTCCCTGATTATTCTTTTTTTTTTTTTTCATAGCAAGTGAGGAGAAGGTTGCCTGTTCTCCAGTGAAATAAAGCAGTGCCTTCCCAGCAATCTTGTGATGCTTGAGCTGCAGCAGAGTCACATATGGGAAGAACAAGAGAGAATAGCATGTCTGCAGTCTGAGGCATATTTGTGCCTCCAAGTCCTCAAGTCTCATTCAGACTTTGCATTCTTTCCTCTAATTGCTGAACTGCATTCCTGCTTCCCTCCCCTACTCTTCTATCAGTATTTTTGTTTTCCTTGTCTCCTGCAGAAAGAGGCTTTCACAGCCTCCTTGCCTTCCTACTGCATATTTGTTCTCTTCAAATGTCCTGCAAATTATTAAAAAACAATAGAAAACTTAGAGATTAATGTGAAAACAAGGCCCTGTGTAGCTGTCTGAAGTGTGCCAAGAAGGAATACAAGACAAGTCATTTTCCTGAAAGTGGGATTCATAGAGTGGAAATGTCACATCCATAATCACTTTCATGTGGTGGAACTGCTGCTGCCCACCACTAAAAAAACAGAGCATCTGTTAAAAAATGTGGGTTTGGTTTTGCTTAAATCCAGCAGGTTGCACTCACTTCAAGAAATATTAGGTCCTCATTTAAAAGCATGAGGTACCATAAATATATTAAAAGCAAATGGATGCTCAGTCCAGCTTGAGTCCCACACTGAACCCCGCTCAGAGTTTGTTTGTGTGAATTGGCTCAGGGAGGCAGGAGAGCATACATGTGTGCAGTGGTTGGGTTTGTGTTGGGACAGGAAATTTGGGAGGGCAGGAGAGACCCTTCAGCAAGCAGGGTTCTCTCATAATTGATGGGAACTCTTTTGGAGATCAAGCTGAAAAAATAGTTACAAATAAAGACTAAAAAAACTACGAGAAGCTAATAACTAAGCAAAGTGTTAGCAAATCTTGTTGTGCCCTGTCAATTCCATGTCTGATCTGCTTCTGCTAACTCTGTTACTTTCAGTCATCCAGACTTAAGAGTTGCCCTAATATGGGAAGAGAGCCTCTTTTTGCCTCACGCTTCAAACATCAATGGCAATTTGGCAGAGAGGGAAGTGGCAATTCCAAGGCATTTCTAAGAATTCTTGTACTGCCAGGTAGAAAAAATAGGTTAGATGTGCTGCAGCTGTATCTAGTTCACCCTAATGGAAGAAAATAAACCTTGCATGCAAAGATGAGCTGAAAATGCAAAATTAAATAGAGCACTGATTTTCCAAAGTCTCTGCTTGGAAAAAGTCCTACCAGCTTTGGTCTCTAGATCAGTCAGCCCGTGAAGGAAATGTGGTCCCTTCTTAAACCAACAGACTGGAGTTTTCTGTCTTACTCTTGGGATAGTCTTTCCTCAGATCCTGTATTTGATGAGCATCCAAAAAGCTCAGACTTCCCTAGCTTGGAAATACTGTGAGAGGAGAGCTTGGGGCTTTTGCTGGGAACCACAAGAATCGTATTTCTGGTAGCTTTGCAGCAAGTTCCAGCCATGTCAGCAAGTAAAGACTTGTCTTTATTTTGTTTTTCCCATGTAAGCTGGGATTGTGGAATGACTACCTTCCCTTTTTCCTTCTCACTTCCTTTGTAAAACCTGAAGTTTAGCATTTTCTTTCTGCTCTGGCTGAATGTTTGGGCCACTTCATATTTCATCCCAGGTGGCTGGCTCTGTTCAAATGTCCTCAGGAGTCCAAATGATCTTCAACTTGGAATGAACTTCCTATGTTTGGAGAGGAGAAGGGGGAAGCAGCTGGGATGCCATACCTCCCCCTCTGTGTTTGAAGCAAAGATGTTGGTGTAGCCAGAGTTTTAAAGAGGTCCCTTGGGCAGAATAAATGTGAAGGAGCTGGTGAAGGAGCCTTGAAGCATTTCCAGCTCTTTGAAAGAAACACACGTGTGTGTGCATGTGTGCACATAAGATGTTTTTAATTTTGGAGGGGTGAGTGATCCCAAATAAAGCTTGCTGGATTTTCATCCCACTGATGCTATGTTCAGCTCAGATGGCTAAATTTGATCATCCATGCTGAACAGTCTTGGATTCTAAGACTGCATCCATCTCTGTGCAGAAACTGTTTGCGTACTCCTGTGGCTTCTGTTGAATCAGCTGTAGGCTGACAAGATAAGGTTACTGTGGAATGCCCATAGACTGTCCTGTTCTGGCACTAGGCAGCTGCAGTGAATTTTGATTTTTAAATCAAGCAAAAAATTTACCTGTAGAGGAGTTCTTCCATTTCTACTCTTAGAAGTGCTTAAGTAGCAGGGCTATTTTACAGGAAGGGACAAAACGTAAAATAACCTTCTGATTCAAATCATGGGATCATAACCTAGTACTCTCACTTCAGAATGATTTTTAGAGGGCCTAAGGTCTGCATGAGAAGCTTCTATCCTCACCTTCACTAATTACTCCAGTACTAGTTTTTTTTCTTGTACAATCTTTAAGCAAAGACCAAAAAGCACTTTTACTTGAATAAGGAATTAATAGGCATCTGTGCTTGAAAAGACTAATACATGCAGCACTTCTTAAATGTTCATTCAGTTTGAAATATAGTGGATTATTCCTACTCTTGTTTCTAAAAAGATGTAGAAGTGACATTTTTAAATCTGCCTGAAACTCGAAATACATGTGAGAAATGCACAGAAGTTGAGATGTGCATAAAGCATTAATGAGGGCAAAGTGGGTTATGAACTTTGCACATCATTTCCTTGCAAGCCTGCAGCTGGGTATCTGTATTAGGTGTGTGGCTTGGCCCCTGAGGATGTCATGGAAATGCAGTGGCTCAGCTGTGTGTCTCCAGTTTCCTCTGCTGAGCTTTCACTCTGGCCCTGGGTACGCACCACAAGGACTTGCTATTTCTTGGGTATTTTATAAAAGAAAACAAGCTACGTTGGACAAGTCCCAAGCCAGAGAATCTGAGATCGTGCTCACAGAGGAATATCAACATCAAGACAGGATGTCCTCCTTCCCCTTCTTTGAAATAAGTACACTTTAAAAATAAACAGTCTTTGGGATGCAAGTGGGATGATGTCCTCTAGGATGTTGCAAACCAGCAGCTTCTCATAACCAGGATTAACATGAAAGAAGAAAAAGAAGCAAAATCTAAGAACACAAATGGGCTGAGGATTTCCCTACCCAGGGCCTTGCATCACTTTGTTTCCACTTCTCTTCAGCAGGGCTTGTACCTTTACAAGCTGAGCCACATGGCCATGTCACCTTCTCTTCCCAGCTACATGTCACAGCATCCTCCCACATTCCCTCTGGGTTCCCAGCATCACCTCAGGCCAGCAGCACCTCTCTCCTGGAGGCAGGACAGAGAAGCCTGAGAGACCAATCTATGTCTGCTCCCCGTGGTTCAGGCAGAGGCTGGTACCCATCACTGAAGAGGCTGTGGGCCAGCTAGAGGCTGCCACAACTTGCCATTCATGGCTTTTTGCAAGACCCTTGCAGGTTTTGAGCGTGGGGTTGCTCTGAGCTGCTGCAAGAACTTGTCCGGTCCTGGCAAAGTGAGGAGCTTGCTTCTGAGTGTTCCTCTGGTCCAGCCCTAGCCTGGTGCCTTCTTTGGGAGTAATCGTGACTAAAGAGTGATAATTATATTATTAAATTAAATTCATCTTGTAGAGAGTGGGATTCCCTTAGAATGTGTTGATTCCCTGACAATGTTCCTACAGGAAGAAAGTAGAGGCTCCAGGCCTACATTTGTAGGTGTTGTGTGAGTGGAGAGCAGAATTAAGAGTTACATTACTCAGATGATGATAACTACTCTTCACAGTGCATATTCTTCAGTGGGCCTTATGGTAAAATCCCATCTGGCCAAAACAATAATTTTCTCCTTTTATGCATGGGAATTCTGCTTTTCATCAGTGCCCCCTGCTTCTCAGGATTTCTTTGATGTACAGAATCCAGTTAGAAGCAATAACACCCTGGCTTTGTGCTGCACCCCTGAATAATACAGCAAGGGCTTCTCTTTGGGAGCTGGTGCTCCTCAGGAAGCAGCTGCTGGTGAGATTCCTGAACAATGTTCTGCAGTCACTTCTGGCCACAACTGTTCCAACCCAGCACAGTTTTATGTGTAAGAAAAACTCCCTACAACTGCTCCTCAGAGGGCAGCAGAGCATTCTCAGCACCATCAGAGCACCACTTCCACAAACACCTTTGAGGGACAAGCACAAGGTCCTCCTTGCACTCCTTAGCCCTGTGTTTCCTGGTGCAGAGGCCTCATAATTCCTTACACATGTGTATCTTAAACAGCTCAAAGCTGATGTCAATATTAACTTCTCAGTCCAAACACCAGCACAGGAGGAGGTAAGTACATGACAATAGGGCATTTTTTAATAATGGCACAAGATTTAAGCTTTTGAGTGGGCTGTGTAGTGTGAAAGGGGGAAGTGCAACATCTTGGCATGTTCTGAAATAGCCAACCATTGTGTCTATGGCCAAGCAGCAATAGCTGAGATTTGAGTTACTTCTAAACATACTAAATGCAGTTCCCCAGTTACCCAAATACAGAAAGCAGATAGGATTTGTCTGACCACGATGGACTCGAGATTCAGTTCCACACAACTGTTGGAAACATTTGGAACCTCTGGCCAGAGAGGAAAGTACTGAAAAGCAGACAAACAGGACTGCAATCTGGTTCTCCCTGATCATAACTCACCTAATTCGTAATTGGTGTGCGCATATATCAAGTGTTGTTTTTAAAAAGACAAAAACCTATCATTTGGAAAGATTAAAAATGTGCCAGGTTTTTGGGTTTTTTTGCATGCATCTGTCAAAAGCCCACAAGTCTATAGCTTTCTGCTATAGGGAACATCTGTGTCTAATTGGCAAAACTCAGGGTTCATAATGGGTGATTCAAATGAACAAAACCATTTTGTCATTCATTCAGTTGCGGATTATAAACTAATCAGAAATCCTTCCCCCTCCCCTCAGATCTGTCTTGCATTTCCTGTCCCTTGTGGGTTTTTTTTCCCTGATCTCAGAGCAAGTCTTGAATCTTTTTGGTCTCACAAGCCATAATAAATGAACAATTCCCCCACTGCCACTACCTTTCAGCCATATTTCTGGAACTCACACATTGTACTTCCCCCTCTGCCCAGGTTTGGAGGTGCAGGGCAGCTCTTGGATTTTTATTGTATCCAGCTGGTGACTCAAGAGGCACCTTGCATCTGAGACTCTGTACACAGAACGTGCAAGATATCCCTCCTCAAATGATGACAGTTTGACAGATCTGAGTGAAAGTGAAGGCAGGAAAGGGAGTTTATCCTGAGAGCAGGGGCGAGGGATTTGGGGGGGGATGCACTTCCCCATTCAGCACTCTGGTGATGAATCCCACAGGACCTGCTGATCTGCTGGCTGCAGCTCCTGGGTGTTAACAGAGTCTCCTGGTAGTAGAGGAGGGGCTGTGAACGCCTCCAAGCGCCTTCTCAGTGTCTGAAAAAAGGCAACTGGATCACTTCATATATTCCTCAAAACAAAATCTCAACCCTCAATCACTGCTAATTTAAGGAGGCTTGAGCCAATCTGTGATCCTCCCACATCCAGGAGTGCCGCCCTGTGAGAGCAGCAGTTCTGGCTCACATTCTGCCTCCTAAAGTGGGCACATATTTTGGTGCAAAAGTTAGGTGGTGTTTACTGTTTCTTGCCATGCAAATATCTTGTTTAAAAGTGAGCTCAGAAGATTAGTGTGGAACAAAGGCAAGGCTGCACCAATATGCTGGGTGAAGGGGGAAAAATACAAGAGAAGTAAGAGAAAATTCCTCTGTTCTTCTTCTTAGTGTAAGAGGCATCCTCTAGCTGAGGAAAGAGGAGCCTATTCACTGGAAACCAGCAAGTTTTCAGTAAAATCCAAGTGGCAACAAATGTATCTATAATTCTGATGTTAGCAGATGTATCTAACTATTAGGACCTCTTAAATTGACAAAGTTTTACTTGTTTCCCCTGGATTTTTACCATGAATTAACTAATCCAGACTTAACCCAAACATTTTACTTCCTGGAGAAAAGATCAGTGAATTTCTATTAGTATATTTTGGTTTTACATGTGGGGCTCCTAAGGCATTAGACAGAGAATAATGTGTGTGGCAATGAATGTGGTTTCTTTTCCATTTGAGACTTCCAGCCATAGTCCACCCAGGTGCCTTAAATGAGCTGCCTGTAGTTTATTCCACTATAATTAACATAAGCTTTGATTTAGATGACACTTTTACAAGTCAAATATTGGATTCCAAGTTGAATACAGAACACAGTTTCCACCCATGTTACTGTTCTGGTCCTTTTCTGTAGCCATCCTGCACCCACCCTGAAATCCCCCAGATTATGAGCAGCACCTGCTGGAAAACAAAGGTTGTGCCTCACAGAAGAGGTCGGTCTATTTGTTTCTATTTAGGAGCTTTTAATATTTGAAGTTGCATTTTTTTTTCTTTCCATTTCAATATGAGCCAAGGGGAGGGACCAAGAGAAAAAAAATCCGGAGTATTTTGATCTTTGTGGCTTTATATGGACTTCATAAGCTTCGTTTGTTCTACTGCCAAGTTCCTTTGTGTTTAAATAGATAACAGACCAAGACGACTAATCATTTCCAATAAAAAACCACACCAAACCCAAAGCATTCCCTTTCTTTTCCAATTAATGCTTCTAAACCCATGCTCCTCAACAGGGCTTGTGACCTAAGCACTTCTGTTTTGTTTTTTGGTTTGGTTTTTTTTTCCTTTTCTTTTTAAAAACAATTGCCTAAGGCGCAGACTGGGCTCTGTGCTCTGCAAATTTATGAAAGAATCTTGAAAAAAGGCTCCAAGAGTGGCTTTGGGAGAAGGTAGTTGTAAATGCGATGTGCAAAAGCAGCCTCATGCACCTTTAGACAAGCACAGAATGGTGGTTAGTGCCACCATTTATGGACTTCCTTCCTCCTTGGAGGCTGGAGGCTATTTGTGGAGAAGGAAGAAATAGCAGATTCACATGGAACTGTCACTGTGTTATGTAAAATGCATGTTGGTTGCTGGTTTACTGGTGAGAGCTGGTATCTGCTGTCACTATTTTGAGAGGCTTTGCACTTGAAAAACAGACAATTTGCCCAATCAAAAGCAGCTACATTTTGAAGTAAATAAGGCTGAATGTCCTTGAAACAGAAGATGAGTTGGTTAGATGAATCATGGGTGATCATCAATGCGAAGGTTCTTTTTTATATGAAAATGTTTTTGTAATGAAAATAACACAGAGTTTTAAATGCTGTGACACATTTTTCCTTCAGCTTCTTAAGATTTTTCTCACACAACTGACTGTTTAGGGCAACACATTTGTGTGGTCAAAAAGTTGTATGTTTGCCAACAGCACGAATTATCAGTAGTAGGAAGTGAGAATTATGTGAATTACTTATGTGGGTTATATTTCTCTTGGGGGTTGACTATCCAATATACACTTCCATAGTCTCTAAGAGTGGCTTCCCATAATAGATTGATGCTCCACAAAAGCAGGACCTAAGACTTGCACAAGCTTAATGAATTTCCCTGTCTTGAGGGTATCTTAAAGCAGTCTCTGAAAGGAAAGAAGAGCCAGAACTTCCACTGGTCTGTCAGACTGCATCCTGGGTATAATCTATGGCAAGATTTAAGACTCTTTGTTTTATTTCCCAGGTGTATTACTCCTGTGGTGCAGTGGTGGAATCAATGGAAAGAGGCCTGATTTTGTCACCAGGTTTTCCAAACAACTACTATCCAGGGACACACTGTGTCTGGCAGTTTTTCATTCCCATGAGAACCCATCTCATCTTGGAAATATTTGACTTTGACATTTTTGAGAGCTCCAGTGAAACTCCAACCCCCTGGGATGGCTTTTCAGCCCCTGCTACAACAGAAAATAAGGACATGCCTTCTCTTGAGGAAAACCTGGACATTGCTGTCCACACCACAAAACCCCCTCTCCGGACCGCCACATCAAAGGTGGCTCAGAGTCTGAGCAGCACCAGAGATCAGTCAAAGGACCTTGCTGGTCACCTGGATGAACTTCCAGGAACCATCTCAAAAAAAGAAGAAGCCAAACAAGCATCTGAAGAAAACCAGTGGAAGCAGATGAAGGAACCCAAAGCAATTACCAAGGCTCAGCCAGTGGAGCTGCCATTCCCTGTGGCTGGTAGTGCCTCAATGCAGAGGCAAAATACCAGTGGCCTGGAAGCAGGAGAGGATTTGGAAGGGAAGATCTTGCTTGCCCACCTAGCTGCTAGTGAGAGAGATGAAGTCACAGCAGAGAGCTGGACTCTTCCCTCAACAGCACTGCCCATGGAAATCTCCTCTAGCCCCCAACCAGCAGTGGATGTCTGTCCCCACGATGTATTATATGTTTCTGATCTCATCACATTTTCCTCTCGCTTCTGTGGCCCAAATTCCCCTGTAAACAAGACCATGGTCTTTGGTTCATCCCTGGAAATGGTTGAGGTTATCATGGAGCTGATCACCACCACGGACCGGGGCCGAGGCTTTGCGATGCTGTTCGAGTACAGGAACATCACTGACCCCAACACTGTGGATGCTGTGAGGCAGGAGAGGAAGGAAAACATGATGATGCTGGCAATTGTAACAGGGATCCTTGTCTTTGCTCTTGCTTTGCTCTCTGCCCTCTGCGTAGCTTGCAGGTAAGGTGTGGCACACCAGAGCCTTGGAAGCATGTGATATTATCCATAGGGAAAAGACCAGAAAAGAGTTACATTTCCAGAAAAGGGTTATGTTTCCTTCGTTCTGCCAACTCCTGCTGTGCTCCAAATGTGGTAAGGTGGGTACAGAGGAAGTCAATGCCACTCACTGCTCCTGCCCTAGGCTCCTCAGTTTTCTTTCCTACTTCTACAGCTCCTCTATCTCAGATTTATTGTCTTTTTCCTGCAGAAATACCTGAACAATCAGGACTTTCCTGGGAATTTTTTGTTTCAATGGCAGTGGTGCCTTCAAACCTCAGCTTTTGGCTGATGGACAAAATCAGCACAGAAAGATCATCCTTCCCTGAGTCTCCTGAGCAGGTTGAGCTGACAGTCACTGCATCTTTTCACAGAGATCCCACAGTTTGGCTCTAACTAACCATCACTAGCACTCTGCAGAAAAATAAATAATAACCAAAGTATTACCACATAGAATTGGGATTTAAAAATATTTTCCCATCTGTAGCATATTTTATCCAAGAGACTGTGCAGACATTTTAAATCCAACTCATTCAGTGTGTTAAGAAGTCATCTGCACATCCCTTTGATGCAGGGCAAGAGCCCAGAGCCATGCTGCAGTACCTCTCATTGTTCCCAAATACAATCCAAAACGATCAAGTGAGCTGATGGTCAGGCTGGGTTGTGGATTTCCAGGCCCTGATGTTAACTACTTAAAAGGCTGAAAACAGACAGTTACACAAGCATGCCTCTCCAGTCAATTGCTTTTCTTTTATATATTTATTTTCTCTATATCTATCCAAGGAGCACTTCTCCGCCCCCCAGCATATGTTTGCATTTTTCTAACTTCCTAGTGAAAACATTTTTGTAGAAACAGTGATTTATTTCTCTCCCTTCCAACAAATTCAAAACAGAGCCCATGCTCCCCAGGTTTTTGTCAAAATAAACACAGTTTTTTGAATGTTTTGACTTCAATGAAAACATCAGGTAAACTGAAGCAAGCAGTGCCCCTTGCAGGGCTCCACTCTGGTGGCTGAGTGTTGGCAGGAGTGTTCATTTCCCAGATCCATCATGCAGCTGCTCTGGTTTCTCCCTTCCTGCATCCCCTGCCTCACTCAGTGTGCATCCCCCAACCCCAGAGGTTTCAGGATTGCCTGAACACCCCTCTCCACTGGGGCTGGTTTGACAGAGCAGCTTGGTTTTCCTTGTCCTTATGGAGTCTGCATTTTAGCTCTGGCTGAATAAACACAAAATGCAGGCCAGTCACACTGAGCACCAGAGAACATGGGCACAGTGGTGAAGCTTAAATATCATCTCTGTTGCTGTATATATAGAAATTCCTGCTTTCAGGGTCTGAGCTTTTTGTATCTGTAAAGAGTTAAACTTGCATATGCTACATCTAACAATTTTTTTGTTTTTAAAGAGCTCGCAGAACACTAATTTAGACCACAGTTTTTTGCTAGCTCTAAAGGAAAAAATCTGGTGGAAAATGTCTTCCAGATACCAAATACTTTATTTTTATACCCTTGCCAATCTTCAAAAGAGACAGAAACAGGCTTCCTTTGCTATGGCAGCAGTCTGGGCTGATACACATGTTGAGTAGGCTGTTCTTGCTCCAATACCCCTATTTAATTTCACTGTAACGATCCATGAAGCAGAGTATTATTCAACCCAAAAAGTACACTGGCAATCTGAGGCTCCACTGGCTGAGGTTTCCTCTGCAAAGCCTGTTTAGAAAGTCAGGCCATGCTGCTCACATTCACAGTTTGGCTTTTTGCTTGTCAGATGTTTACAAAATAATGTTCTGCTCTTGCTGACCAACAGAAAAAAAAAAAAAAAAAAAAGGTTCACAGGTTTTCAGCCCCACACACCAATGTTTGTGTGTTCTGGTTGCTGGGAATACTTCCTACCAGGGGTCCTATGGCACAGGATTAGGCTTGATTCTTTTAACACTGGCATTTATGCCTCTTCATTGCTCTACAACTCTTTTTTTATTTTATTTTTGAGAAGACAGCTATACCTCAGCCAGCTATTGACTGAATGTAAATAGAGATGCCCCTACTCCTTTAGCCTCTTGACAGGGTGTTTACTATCCCAGCCTCTTGTATTCCTTGCATGCTGCTCCTAAGAGGCCTTGATTACACCACTTTTTTTTTTTTTTTTTGGTCAGACTTATAGCATTTTATTGAGACCAGGTGGAAGTGATGCCATGACCTGTGCTGACTTACCTCGCCTGTGTTGCACTGGAAGAGTCTTTTCTCCCTCTTTAGTGTGGTAACTTCTTCAAGGGTATTGTTCCCAGAACCATTGGCACTGGTTGGAGCTTGCCTGCACCTCACAGCTGTGGGTTTTTAATGCAGCTCAGAATAAGACTGCTGAGGCCATTAAGCACTAAGCATTAAACTTCTTTTAGATTGAGCCCATCAAGCTCTATTTTATGCTTCTTGTCCTAAATAGGGCCTTGAAATCAGGTGTCAAATGTGTATTAGCCACAGTCTGTCCTCACTGCACAAAATGTCGGGGTGGCACGGGGTGGGCTGAGGGGGGGAATGATGGAGCTTTACCAGTGCAGCACACTCAGAACTCGGACCAGCCCCTCACGAGGAACAGGGACTCTGTCCTGGCTGGACTGAGCACTGCAGAGGATGCCAAGAGAACCTGGAAGCTCTTGGCCTTGTAAACTTGTCTTCCACTTTCTTTTCTCTTCATACTTTATTTATTCCTCTGGTACCAGGTTTAGCTGTTGATTTTTTTTTTTTTTTTTTTTTCCATTCTATCTGCTGCTCTTGCTCAGCTAAAAGTAGCAGGCTCTGCCTTGCCAGGAGTGGAAATGGCCTGGGATGGGCTTGGCACCCACTGCCACTCCAGTGCACCAAGTCATCAGCAGTATCTGCTCAGGCTCATTGCATTGAGCAGGGCAAAGCTCTCTGGGGAAACTCCAAGTCTCTGCCACACTGCAGCTTTTGTTTGCTACTTGGGGAGGGAATGAAAGCTTCAGTTGTTAGTTGGCCAATAATTCTAATTACTTTTGGCCATGAAGCCTGGCTCGAGTAATGGGGGATTTTTTATTTTCTTTCCCAAGCCCCAAGAACAACAGATACGTCTACCTTATTTAATTTTAATCCTGTCCCATGCAGTCAAACTTTTGCTGTATGTTTGCAACCCATGAACTGCAACTGCACTTCATGTCTGCATAGCCTCCCAAGCCTTGAGTGTACAGTGACTCCATCAGGCCTTCAGTGTTGCCATCTCTCCCCACCCAAGCTGCCCTGCCAGTCACTGCCTGCTGCCCATCCATCACCTGGGGTGAGAATTTGCCTTTGCAATAACCTGGGCTGCATCCCATCAGTTAGTGCCTAATGCTGTCCTGGGTCTGCACTGTCACCTGGAGAACCACTGGGCACACGCTACACTAATTTCAGTGTCAGTATCACATCCACCTGTGCCAGCCTTTCTTTGTGAAATCTTTAAGTCTTATTCATCCAAAAGTCTACAACACTAGTTGCTTCGTAACCTCAGTTTCAATAAAAATGTGAAAGAAATGGCTAAGAGCATGCACGTGTCTCCGTCAGCCAAGTTGATCCCATCATCATCTGCCACAGCACTGCCTTTTAGTGAAACAGTCATACAAATGAACAACATCTGATGCTCCCTGCTTGCTAAATATAACCCAGTATGCAGAATTAGCTATGCAGATGAAATATTCTGTCTAGCAGGATAAGAAGGATGTCACTGCCCAGACTGAGGGATCTGAGTCCTGCTATTCAGTTACTGATGTGAAAGAGCAGCTGTCGGGGGGAGCCTGGTGGAACTTGGCCGAGGTCTGAGCTCTGTTCCTGCTTTTGTAGTGAGCATGGGAAGAAGATGACAGGTTCTTCTCCTCTTCAGCTGACTTCCCACCACATGAGCGTGTAATTTTCTCCCCTTGTTTACAGGCCTTGCTGCCTTGAGTCTTGGCAAGTATTTTGGATGCTCATAACCTGCTGGGTTCCCCTCGCAGGATGAGCAGAGCCGAGAGCTTTCCTGCTGTGGATCTTTAACTCACTCGAGGGCTTGTTGTTGTTGTTGCTGTCTCTCCTTTTCAGGCAGAGAACGTGCCCCAAAAGGAGCTCATCCAACGCATGCAGTGACCAGGAGGTTAGTGCTAATGGCTTCAGCAATTTCTGTTTCTCTCTTTCATATTGGCTGTTGCACTGTTTATCTGACGATGTTTACTGGGGCATGTTCTGAGTTGTAGAACAGGATCCAGAACTCCACCGTCGATATCAATGAGCTCCAGCTGGTGGTGCCAAACCGGGAGAATGAAAACAACAACCACTCTGTGAGCCGGGAGCAGGCGGGTAAGTGCGGGGGCATCGGCCGCAGCGGGTCAGGGCACCCCGGAGCCCCGGGCCAGTTCATCAGATCGTTTCTCCCCGCAGTCCTCGTCACTGTCTCGCCCTTGCACAGCTGGAGAGCTACTCCACAGCAGAAAGCCTTTGTTGTGGGGACTGTCCCTTGCTGCTCCCCCCTCCCTGGTAGGGTAATTCCCCTGGCAAGGAGCTCACACAAGCACAGCTCCAGCGCGCTGCCAACACAAGCTGTCACAGCACATGGCATTGCAGAGACACTGGGTTAGCAGAGCAAGTGTGTTGGGTTCAGGCTGCTACAAACAACCTACACAGATCCATAAACTGGGAAAGAGTTTCACCTGCCCTGGGCATAACTTTCTTCAGAAAGGATGGAGTTCACAATGCTCAAATTGTCTTTGGCCAGCTCCAGCTCCCACAGTCACTGTTTCTGTGGGTCTGTATGGAGGGAGGTGCTTTGGGTGACATTTACCTCACAGTGTGCTTCAGGAAAAAGCATCCCAGCCAAGCTGCAGAGAATGTCACTTGCTGCAATTTTGAGTGACAACACATGAACTGTCCCAGTGCTCCTTTTGGTTAGTGGAGGCCAGCAGGGAGTGACTTGGTGTTTTGTTGTGACACCCCATCAGTTTCTCAGTGAACCATCAGCCTCTACACACTCAGCTCTCACAAGGGTATGTCCATAAAAATCTAATTCTATGCTCCCAGCCATGACAGCTTCCCATCTCCTTCTTGAGGAGGCTGTGGCCAGAGTTCTCCTTGCCTGGAGCAGATGACAGGCCCTGGGGACACATGCAGACACACCGCCCTCTCCATAGCAGTCCCTGGAGCATCAGGCTGCCTGTAGGAGCAGCTTCACTGGGGTTTAACCAAAAACTACAGCTCCCAATATTAGCAGGTATAAATAAATAAAATAAATAATGAGTTGAGCAAGTCTGCATGTTTCTGATCTGCAGCACAACCCCATGTGTTTAATACAAGTTCATGTCTGTTTTTATTAGAAAGCAGACCCAAGGGTGTTTCTCCTCTCCTCTTTTGTTTTCAAAAGCTTGCAGTTTCAGGAGAGCAAACTGTTGACTTGTTTTTTGTTCTGGCTGGTGTAACAGCCAGCCAAAGCCCATTCTAGATTGTCTGGGGAGAGAGGGAGGAGGGTTTGTCATGGAGGAGTTGGAAACAGATGTTTTGGACCCTTGCAAGCAGTCTTTATTGATTTTCTTCCTTTCTCAGTCACTTCCTGCAGAGGCAGCACAGAACGGTCTCCGCAGGACACTGACCCAGATGTGCCCTCCTCCATCTCTGCAGTGACCACTGAGACTGGGAGTGATGAAGTGTTTATCATTTCTGCTGGACCTGGGACCAGTGGGCTGAGTTTTACCACCTACAGGATACAGGTACATTCCCCAGCATCTGTAGCAAGCTGCAGGATGTTCCTCTTGGTCAGCACTTGTCACACCTGTCCATTTATGCCTGATGTCCACTTTCTTGAAAGGCAGTGACTGAACCAGGCAGTTTTCCTACCCCTCAGGCTGAGCTGCCATCAAATGATGTGGGCTGTCATCCCCTCAGACAGTATCTTCCCAGCTTTGGGAAAAGCAAATGCAGAACCCTACCTCACCTCTGCTAGCAAATAATGGAGATGTTTGCCAGCAGGCTGTAGGACCAGCCTGCAGAAGTGTTAATTGGCAAAGCTGATGTTCCATTAAAATTACCACCTGTAGCAACTGAAAGACCTGGGAGTCAGACCCACTCCTGCCCAGCACTCCAAGTGATCAGGGAAGTTACTCAGCTCCTCAGCTTGTCAGAAAGTGTCTCACCAAGCTGATGTGAAAATTAAGTTTAGGCTCAAAAGAAATCAAGTGAAAGCACAGAGGCCGCCCTCACAAATTCACAGACAGAAACCTGAATTGATTCAGCAGGTTCTCTTATTTTACCTCTTTACCTTAGACTCCTGGTCCTTTATTTATAGTTTAGAAACAGATGATGGCTTAGAAGCCTCAGGTCTGGCTGTCACTTCTTCAACCTTGAGTGAGTGCAGACAGAGCACATTCATTACAAGTGTCTGCTAAAGCCTTTCCCAGGTCAATACTCTCTTCTCCAGTGCCCTCTCTTTTTCCCACAAGAGGATAAACAACCAGCACAAGGAACTCACATGCCCAGGACAGGCTGTGTAATACTTCTGTCACAGTTTACCAAACAAAAGCATTCTGTATCCCTGCACTTGATTAGGAAATTAGCCAGGAGGCCAGGCTGGTCAGGATTTTCCTACGCTGGTGTAAGACACGTGCTGAGCTTTTCCTCCAGCTGGCCACCCTGACAAACAGAAAGAGGGGAAAAAAGGGAAAACAGCTCTGGAGCCTTCCCTTGCCTGAACATTTCCATCTGTGGAGCAGGGCACTAGGAGTTGTGGCCAGACTGGGCACCCTTGGACAAACACCTGCCCTCCCCAGTCCTTTCCAGAGCAGAGAGCTTCAGCTGGTGGCAGCCCCACACACATCCAGCTTCTAGGCAGGAGGGAAAACCATTTTCCTGCCCCTTTTCCCCACTTTAGTCAGAAGGAACAAATACACATAACCCCCCTCCCCATTTCTATTCTGACATTCCTTCTGCAAGCAAACTTCAGAGAGCATTTATACATTAAAAAATACAAGAGTGTTAAAACAGCAAAAGTAACCCAAAGAATTAAACACATTATTAACTCAAGAAGCATCTCCTCAGTGATGTCCATGCAGCACACAAGTGAGGCAATTCTCCCAACCAAATTCCTCAAGGAACAGAAAACCAAACCTGGAAGCTTGGAAGGGCCTTTTTAGAAGTCCTGGGTCTTTCCCAACAGCTGAAGACCATCCTTTCCAGGGGTGTGGAAACTGAGCACAGCAGACGAATTACAAACCTGCACTCAAGCGGGTTCTCATCAGGCCACTTTATCCTGAGGATTCCTGGATGTTAGACGTGTTTACAGTTGAATTTTTAGCTGTGTATTTTTAGGGTGTGAAATGCCGCTGGCCAGCCAGCCTCCAGGCCTCACAGAGGATGTGGAGCATGGCTTTGTGGCCCAGCACTAGGCAGTGGGATGAGATATCTGCTGGAGCATAGCCCATTCCTTGGCAGGAGCTAAGCAGTTATCCCCATGTGAAAACATGTGTGAAATCCTGAGCCTTCACAGTACAGTAAATAATGCCAGCAAACTCACCTCACGCAAAATGCTTGACAAGAATTTGTCATGGTATAAGGAGCTTTCATTAAAAAAATATCTTGATCTTTTCCCTGAGAAGTTGTGTCTGGCTGCTTGGTCCTGTGCTGCCCACCAGTGTGAGCCTCAGCTCTGCTGTGTCTGAGCCAGTGATTAACTGGATTTTGCTCTGCAGCTTTTAAAACCTATTTGAAGACACCAGTCCTGTGTTGTGAGGGAAGAGCTGGTAGAGCAAAAAACCCACTCTGTGGAGGAAACAGGGGGTGGGATGGCTTTAGGGGAGATTCCAGGTGTCTTCCAGCAGAGTCATGGCTTTCCAAATCCCCTTTGGTTTAAAGCATCATTCACCCTTTGGCTGACTTATGACTATGATCCCTGACTTCTGATCAGACTCTGCAAGTTTCAGCTGCAAAGGTTTGATTGAAGAGTATGATGATGCAAATTTAACAAACATTTCTTGCCAAAACATTTTCAAAAGGCTAGAAAATACATCACTCATCTTTCCAGTTACATCCAGTGTATCTATCTCAAAACCAGTGGCTAATTTTTACATCAGTGTGGAGGTATTTATAATATTAGAATAGTTAATTCTAAGACAGCCTGAAGGGGCTCCTGAGGAGAAGACAGCTTAAAAATTTAAAAATAAAGATTGTCCCTTTAATAATATCTTAGACTAGGAGCTTAATGTTGAAACTTATCCAGAGCCTGATGCCTCTCCTGGCTTCCTACTGAGTTTCTTTTTCTGATCTAGTGCTAATTTCTTGCCTCTCTGCCCATCCATTTCCAATATGACACATTCACTAAATAGTTTCTTTGATTTGCAGAAACTTGGGAGATTCAGTTTCTCAGAAATAACAAATTACATGTTTCTGGTTTTCTCAGGATTTTAAAATCCAGGACACTGTGGGATTTATTTCAGACACTCTTTAAGAACTGTGTAAACTTTGGGAATGTGGATTTTGCATTCTTCTCATGACAACCATATTCGCACAGCTGAAAATTAAAAATATGTATGGAGTTGTGTAACAGGAGGCTTAAATAACAGGTGAAATATTAGTAAGAATGTAAGGAGATTCACAGGAATGTCAGGGACTGTCTAACTTTTCTGGCTCTAAACTCATATCAATATTAAGGACAAAAATTGTGATTTCTAATGCAACATCATAACTTACAAGGTATGGAAGAGATGTTTGTCTGTAGTTCATTCTCATGTCTGATCAACTCTGCTCATACACAGGGCTGGTGACAGCAGTTTAATGTAGTCTCACCTTCTGATGATGCTGATTTTACACCTATCTGGATGTCTTGTTCTACTCCTAAGGCATGTTGTCCACCTGAAGAGCATTTTTTATGTGAAAAGCAAATCTCCTTGGCTCCAATCCAGTTCTTGTGCTTCTTGTTCTATTCAGCACAAATGCTGAGAACAGATAATTTCTTTTTATTTGTAATTATTTTTATTTTTTAGTTCTTCCCTTAGGTAGGATAAGAGCACCGCTTACTTCAGTCCTTTCTCCTGAATTGTGCATTTTTGAGACTTCTCTCTTGCTTGTTTCTGGATTTCTTTCAGCAGGCTCCATCCCCCTTAAGTTTTATTTCCTCAGACAGACACACCTGGAGCCTTCCAAGAGCCAAGCACAGTAGAATTCTGTTTTACACTGTGAAGTTTACAACTCTGATCTGTCAAATACTTAAAACTAAGCTGTAGGTATTTCATATTTTTAGTGAGGGTTGTCGGACTATATGTTATGTAATTGAAATTTCCCACTTCAGCGTTAAACCCGAAACTGGGGAAGCAAGGTAAAACTTTCCTCCAGGGAAGCCAGCGAGCTTCAGGCCACACACTGGAACAACAAGGAGGAGAAGTTACATTCCTGTGTCCTCTGAGAAGGACTGAATCAATCAGTCTCCTGCACTAACAGCCTGCTTTCAAGGTGTTTTTAAAACCTTGTGATGATGAAAAATGCCTGTAAATGATCTTCATTTACTCCTTTCAGGACAAAAACCTGAAAAGAAGCGTCACAAGCCCGGCCTCTGTGTCTGACTGGCTGAGCTCCCAGCCCACGGCTGCAGGGGCAGAGGCTGCTGAGAAGGGGAATGTGCAGCTGGAGCATCCCTGTCCCAGGCAGCGCACGTGGAGCGCCCGCACTTTCCACGACTTCCTGGCTCCAATACCACAGCTACAGAAAAAATGGTGCAGCTGGAGCACCAACAGCCCCTTCACAAAGCTGGTGGACAGCAGTGTAAGTCTTGCAGGGAGGGGAGGATGTTGGGGTCTTGGCTCCAGTGTTTCCCATTGTTCACTGCTGGGACACGTTTTCCCCTTGGCCAGTGCCTCACTTCTCTGTCCTGCAGTGCAGACACATCTCACTCCATTTTCCTTGGTGTATGGGAAACCCTCTGGCCTAATTATATTGTAATTTAACCAGGCTTTCCTAAAATATTAAGCAGCTGTATTTTCTAGAAGTTGGCATCTGGTTAAGAAATTATCTCCCATCCAGAAGAACATTAAAAAATGCCTTCAGACAAGATTATCTCATTGAGTGTTCTGACATGTGCTTTTTTCCCCTGGTTATGCCTCGAATTTGTTATAATTAATTTATTATTATCGCACTGCAAGGAATCCATAGATGTGGCAGGGATATCTGTGTCCTCACTGACTGTAGCCATCAAACCAACAGCTTGTTACAAAGCTAATAAAGGATGTTTCTTCCTTTTAAAGGTAACAACAGGTTTTTGCCAGAGAATGCATGTTGCCTCTAAAATAACCAGGAATTTTTACTCTTAGGATTAAAGTCTAGAGACAGAGCTGCTTTTCATGGCACATCTACTAATGTTGTACTATTTTGTGCAGGGTTTTTCTACAGCTGCAAGATCCCAAGGTGTGCCAACCAGAAAGGTAATCTCAGCCACTGAGATAGAGGGAGCATCAGAGACTGTTTACTCTGATTCATCTGTCAGTAATGCCTCATATCCCCTCACTCTGTCTGCACAGAGGCAGCGGAAGCTAACCTCCTGCAATTTGAAGAAATCCAGATTTGGGAACCCTTATTTTGGATTTTTAGCCAGTTCCCCTGACAGCAAACATGTGAGGTCCTTGGATCCCTCAAGACATCTAGGGGCAGCATCTCCAGTTAACAGCCAAAGCCCCAAAAATCTTCTAGACAGCTCCAACCCACTGAAAATCAACTTGGTCAACGGTTCAAAAACAAAGGAGCATATGGTAGAAATGGATAAAAACAAACCAGTTTTTGTTATTTCTGAAGAAGGGGATGATCAGCAGCCTCTGGTCCTGGCAGAACACCTTAGTCAGTGTGGAGATCACCTGTCAGAGCAAAATGCTGTGTACGCTCCGGCCGTGCCAGAGAAACAGCCGGTGGTTCTGACTGCGGAGGGGAGCAGCTCTGCCACCTTCACATCGAGTCTTCCCCTTTGGGCAAAATCCCCCACCTCGTACAAAGGTCATGGGAAGGCCCCCAGCTCCTCCAGGGACCAGCAGGGCCCAGCAGGTGGAGATGCCAGCACTACTGAGACCTCACAGAACTGCGACAGCCCCGCTGCTCCTACGCTGTGCCAAGCCTCAGTCCAGTGATGTCCTTGAAAGATTGAAACATCAGTTCCCAAACCCAGAGGGAACAGGGACGTGAGCAGAGCAGAAGCTGTGCCAAGCAGTTGAGTGTGGCAGTCACATGTGGCAGTTTTGTTGAGAGCAGTCTTTGCTTCCCACACGTGGGACTGAGATTACAAGGATACAAACCACAGCACAGCACAAACGCCATCTCCCCTTACACTCACCAACCCCTTCTCTCTTCTCCTGCATGAGATTTGGATGTAGTTTGTATAAAAAAAAGCATCCTCTGAAAAGGTACTTCAGACTGCAGAAACCCTTTTCTGGGGTGGGAATGAAAGTAACCTGGGGCGCTCACACCGTGGTTTATATCTGAAATGTAAAACAGTCCCCTGTCCCTGTGGTATCACTTGAGTCTTTCTGTTGGGAGCTCTGAGTTAACTTCTGTTTATAGCTCTGCCTGTACAATCCAAGCCTTGCCAAGCCAAGGGTAAGAATTCAATCGTGCATGTTTGCATAGTTTTGTAAACTTCATTTTAAGTATTTCATAACTTCTGCAGTCTAGCACAAAGCTTACCAAGCATTAGCAACTCTAATATTAAAGAGCAAGATTATCTCATCTCCTAACTCTTTAGAGAAGGCAAGCCAATACCAGATGGTGGTTCTATTAAAGTCTGAAGTAGCTTTATCTTTGTTACGTCTACATAGGCTTAGAACACCTCAGTCCACTACATTAAATGACTCCTCCTGGCAACAGGAGCATGTGTACAAAAACACTGAAATACTAGGAATAGTCTTCAGCATCCAACACTTGGATATTTGCAGCTGCTCTGATCCTATATCCACCAGCTATTTATTGCTGGTAACGCACATTGACTAGAGAACTATTCCCCTTCCTTTAGCAGGCAAGACTTGAAAAACAAAATTAAGGTGGGGCAAACTTTGAGTGCTCATTTTCTTTAGAAATTAACCCTACATGGCTGTGCCTCCCTGGAGTACAAATCCAGGGCATTCAACAGAACACTGAACCAAAGGGAAGCCTGCTAGTCCTATTGCCTTTAATAACCCCATCAGTATTTTAATTGCCTCCTGGCAATTTTCCTATCTTTGCAAGAGACTCCTGCATGTTTGTCCCACAATTCAGAATCGTTTTTTTCTGAAATGAAAATATCTGAAGCTGCACTTTGCAGCTAAGACAGCACACTGTTTTAAAGCAATAGTATGTCATAAAACAGGTGTCAGAAAGAAATCATCTGCACAAGTCTTTGCCTCTATTAGCTGCAGTGTGCATCCAGTTATCTTAATCCTTCTCTGTGAAGGCATTTAAGACTGATTCCTGAAATATTTAACTGAATTATTTATGATCTCACCTGCTATTACAGCTTCCATTTGCCACCTATTACTGTCTGAGATATGCAACACGAGACTATAGGTTTTGCCTTATATTTTCTCTGTATGTTTACATGTCTACCTAGACATAGAAGCTGTGCAGCTGGTAGCAGTGGAAGCAAAAACACATTTGCCCTTTAGCAGTTGACTCAAACATGAACAGCAAACAAGTCTCTGCATTTATTATTTCCAGACTGTGTTGAGTAATTTTGAAGTGCCAAAGTCTGGCTCCACATTGGTTGGTTCTTTTTTGGTGGTTGTTTTTTTTTTTTTTTTTTTGTTTTTTTTTTTTTTTTTTTTTTTTGGTTTTTTTTTTTTGTCATTGTTTTAAATTAATGCTACTTGATTCAAAGGGAAGAGTTAATATATTTATGATTTTAAAAGTATTTAGAAGTCTTCAATACTCTAACAATAACTTTCACCACATTAAATTCATATGCATTGTAATTCAATGTTCTGTTACTTATTACATTTCTAAAGGTTGAAATACTAAAATCTACTTTTGAAAAGTAGTTGTGTTCAATTATTGACAATAGTTACATTTGAAGGGCTGGAAAAAGTGGCTTTTTCAATAAAAGCATGTTTAACTACTCATTTCTATGGTGTAACAACACTTAATTTGTTTTGCTGAAAGCCTGAGTTGTGCCTCAGAGCAGCAGGACAGCGTGTGGGGTACCCCAGCGGTGGCAGAAGAGCAGAAAAGCAAACACTCCTTTTTAGATCCTGGCCAGTTTCTCCGAGGCTGAAGATGAGGAGCTTGTTTACACCGACCTCCTCCACTACCTGTTGTGTAACCAAAGGACAGACTTTGCCCACCAGGTTTGTCTAACTGCTGCCAGAGGAGGTTTCTGTGGAAGTCTGTGCTTCCTTTCAGATCCTGCTGCCTGAACACTTCCATCAGTGCCTGCTGCAGTGGCCAGTTATTGACAGGATGCACCAGATACCCTGGCTGCAGCACACACTATATACATACATACACACATACATATACACACACACACACGTGTGTGTGGTGAGAGAGGCCCTACTCCTGATGAACATGCCATATTGAACAGTGCTGCCTGTTCCCAGAACAGAGCTGGATGATTTACCAGCTATTTAAAGGTGATGCTTTCTGGCAGTAGAAGATGCTGAAGCCCAATGCCTGCAGCTGGATGCTGCCGGTACCCCAGGGGAGACTTCAGTTCCTGACCTGCCTTTTGAAGTTTTTTTGTTTGATTAGGGGGTTTTTGGTGTTTTTTTTTTAGGCAGATCACTAAAACTAACTGCTAACAAGGTATTTGTGTTTTATTTTGTACCTTCAAATAATGTATAAAATATTTTCTTCCTCTTACAGCTAAAGAAACTGTTTTGAAGTTCTCATTACATCCTTTTTTTCCCTAAGAACACAAACAGCTTCTACCCAAACTCTTCAAAAAAGTCACAGTGCAGAGTTAAATTCTGAAAGCTCTGGGTGGAATAAAGCGCTTTAATACTCTCAGCTGTAAATATTGACTAGGATTAGTTTTTAAATAGTATTACTTATGGCATTTATTTTGTTCCTAACAGTTATTATTACTTTGGAGAGCTATGCTGCTAATTTTAATGACAGAAAACCTGCATCCCTCTGCATGGGCTTACACTCAGTTTTACCTGTGTGCAATGCAGGGTTTCCTGCATGATTCTCTGTTGTGTAACCAAGCAGCAAATGGGATAAGCACTCCAAACACTCACTGAAGAGGGGGAAAAATCATTCCAATCACAATTTCATGGGGGAAAATGTCAAAAAACACTATGGAGCTAGCAAAGAGAAGGATTCTTTTCAACAAAACTGAAAAATATTCCCTTTTTTCCTTTTTAAAATTACTTATTCTGGAATATATTAGGCAAACCCTCTAGTCAATGTGTTAGGTAGACTAAATAGGACAAAAATGTGAGCATTCCCTACTTTTTCATTTCAAAATAAAAGCTTGAAGCTATACAAGCTGACAAGAATCTGGTGTGCTGAGGTTCTTACTGTCAGATACTTAAACTGGTTGGAAATGGAGGGTCAAAGGGAAAACAACAGATTTAACATCCAAGTAATGCATCCTAACCTGGAAGATTCAGAATAGCATTTAGCAAGAAAAATCCACTTATAACTTACTACCAAAATATGAACTGAGGTTTCCTTTCAGAACTTTAACTTTTTGCTAATAGCAGCTGGTTACAAAGCTTTCTACTCAGAACTGTTTTGTTGGGTTTTATTTTCCTCAGAAGGGTGGCACATGAGGCCTCACAAAACACATTTCACTCAAACAGTGCAGTCAGTAGATTTTATTCTAAACAATTAAAGATTAATTTGGATTGCAAGGGAAAAGAAAATGGAAGTCTTAAGCCAACACTTACCTAATGAAAGCAAGTGAAACTCAGCAGCACTGAAAGGAATACCCAACAGAGACTAAATACAGCTTCAACATATATTCATGGTCTGTCTAGAAATGTCTTTGATGTTAAACCTCATATGGCACACTTAGCATTTTTTGTAATTCATTTCCTATGGAAACTAATGAGCTTAAGGGTGAAATTACCTCATTGAAAGTCAAAATGGAAGTGTGAAGAAAAGAAGGATGACCTGGAAAGCAGATTTAGAAGCAATCTTTGCATATTAAGCATTGCTGTGGGAAATAGTATAATTAGTTTTCTTCAGAACTTATTCCTTGGAATTGTGTAAGTGGTATTTCAGCCCCCAAACATCATGCAGAAAGAATGTTAGATAAAATAGGTGGAAAAAATGCAAAATCCTCACACGTTCTTCTTCAAATCAAGATTTTTTTTCTTTCAGTGACTTGACTTATTTTTAAGAGGGCAGACCATAAAAAATAGGGCTCTGTTCCAGCAGACTTCTAAGGGCCCACAAGAAACCAGATTTTCAGAGCATAACTTGGAATAAGCATTCACTTCCCAAATTCCTAACTCCTTTTACTTGAATCAACTTATTTCCCTAAGCTCTTGCTGCAGGCTAAGCCATCTGTCCTACACAGTTCTACTGAAGACTAGAAATTGATACCAAATGCATGTATTTTGTTTGCTGAATGGAAGAGCTAATGATTAACCTTGGACTGTCACATATCAAGTCTTTCCTGTTAAATACAATGAAAACAGTTTCAGAGTTTAAGCAGGAATTCTCCTGTAGAGTTCAAGTACCTGAGCCACTCCAAGGGCTCTAGAAGCTGCCAGTGGCCACACATTTGTTCCCTCTCAGCCACACCAACATTTTTCTCCTTACTCTTTATGGAGAAAGTGCTTGGAAGAGCTTTGGCTCTGCCAGACCTGATCTCTCAACAGTGCATAAATCCCAAATCAGCAGCTTCCTCAAACTAAATTAGTTACAAGTCATTTGTTGACATAATGGAGTATAAAACATTTAAACCCAGCACTGCAAGTACAGGGCCAGCCAAAATTACCAGTTTTAAAGGCTATCAGCTCATCCTTCTAGTGTTTTCACACAGTGTTTTCACTTTTACAATCCTGAACCTGAGTTTCAGTTTCACTTAAATTTAGTCTGACAGCTGGTTTACAACAACAACATAGATTAACTACAACATTAAAGGGTATCCAGCTTCAAGTATGGGAAAGGCAGCAGCACAAAAATCCTGGGACGCTAAACTGCAACTTGAAGCTTAACTCTGGCATTGCTGTCTTCCATGTCAGATAAAACAAGGTGCAGGCAAGTCCTCCTATTTACCCAGCAAGGCTAAAGTTCTGTTCAGAAAAAGTTGTATTACAGTAGTCATTTGAAACCTTGTAATTTATACAAATTAAATCATAGGAAAGATGAACACAGTATTACAGTAATTTCATCTAGGCTGCTGTTAAATTGGGTGGTAAGATACTTGTCACTTTAGTGTTTATGGTGCTGCAAGAAACTAAAATAGTAACCACTTTTTAAAAAGTAGCAAACTTGTAAATTTTTTAGCATCTTGAAGCCCTCTTACTTCTATTTAATAGTCTTTTGCTTATACAACATATTATACATCCTGTAGAGATACTGATGATCCTTTGCAATATCATCTGACACTTTTTAGGAAGTTTAAGAATGTCATAAAAACTCATGTAATTTTTAGTTACTACAAGTTCAGGGATGGTATTTGCATGTAAAAACTCAACATTCAAATAATTAACAGTTTGACTTAGTATTAGCAAGCGTTGCATACATCCATTTCTGTGATAGAGTATATGCCACAGAAGAAACACAGACAACTTCAGTAGCTTTTTTCTTTTTTAATTAATAACTTCTTAGTTCAGGAAAAAATAAACCACAAAAGAGAACTGGAAGAACTACTCTCCACCTTCTTTATAAAAGAACTTTTCTCAAAGAGAGACTATATACCTTGTTCACCACTATGTCAAATCCTATCATAATCACCTTGGTTTCCACATCTATTCTACCACATCTCATGCTCAGCTTCCAAACATCTCTTATAAAGGAGGTGGGGATGTGCTTTAGACAGGTTAAAAATATGCTGCACCTTTACAGTATTTAAACAATTACACCAAGCATAGTTCATACATTTATCACGTTAACTATCACCTGGTAACCATACATTTAAAAAGGTCTAATGTAGAGTATGTAATACCCATGACAGATACTCTTACTTACTTAAGAGCATATAAAGATCAGGATTTATTCACCCTCCCCATCTACAAGTCAATTTCTGATCTCTTCCTGGTACAATATAAATGACAAAAATCCCTTCATTCCATTGCACTACCGCAACCCTATATGCATAGAAAGGCAGATTAATTACCTGTGACAGGGAAAAGGAAGAGGGGTTTATAAAAAGAATTTGAAGAACATCTACTGCACAGGTACTTTAGATGTTAAGCACATGAGTTCTACTGTTCAGGTTTTATTCCCCCAATTTTTTTTTCTTGTGGTCACACAATACACCCCTACACAAACATAACTTGAGGCAGTACAAGTTACTCCTGACCAACAAAACAGCTTCAGCACAAGAGGCTTGAACACCAGCACAGTGACAAGGCTGTGCTGAAAGCCCATCTGGGGTGTGGGAGTGGTGAATGAGAATGTAAAGCACATTTTTGCATATAATGTGCAAAGGCTTGATCTCCACAACTGCACTCGATTTGCTACATGCACAGCCAGAGATGAAAATGAGATCAAAACCAGCTGGGAATGGTCGTCCTGAGAAGATACAGTAACCATTAAAAAATCTAAACATAAAATACAAATACAGAAGCAACAGAACATTGTTAACAATACTAAAAGACAGAAACACACTGTTGTTGTTAAAAGAAGTTTCAAGTAATATTCCAGATCCAATTTCAATCCTACTCACAGGAGAAAATGCCCAGAGATTAGGAAGAGAAGTCCACACCAAAGTGTATTTTTAATAGCATAAGGGCATGGTCAACAGACCCATCCTTGCAACAGCTATTTTCAAAAAATAAAAAAATCTAAACAGAAGACATCATTCTAATTAGCATTCATATTAAGATGTGCATTACTGGAAATAGTTGCTTAATTCACTGCAACCAGTAGACACGATGTGCTGCATCATTTGTGCTCCATTATATCACAAGATACTGTGTGTACACTTTTTAACATCCAAGTATAAATCCCACTCATAAAATAAGGCATACTTAAAAATAACATGGTCTCTACAGAGGTAACTTTGTATGCTTTCTTCTCATTCTGCTTCACTCTTCTAGGTATGATGAAAACAAAATTGGTCCCAGTCGATGTTTGTCAACATTAGCAACCAGATTATGATGAAACAGATTAGATCATATCAATTTGTAGGGAAGGAGGAAAGTTGGGATTTCTTTGTTTTTAATGACACTTGGGACACCTCCTGAATG
The DNA here is from genome assembly GCA_013401135.1 of Cettia cetti. Classification (NCBI taxonomy): domain Eukaryota; kingdom Metazoa; phylum Chordata; class Aves; order Passeriformes; family Sylviidae; genus Cettia; species Cettia cetti. Next base: position 37,000 of record VZUI01041021.1, read on the forward strand.
AGCTCTGCAGAAGGCAGGAAAATAAAATCTATGTTTCCTGTGTCAGTGACACCAGTGTGCCCATTATGATCCCTGTCTCTGTCCCTATCCAGAAATGCCTCCATATTGCTACAATTTGTCCAAACTCACTTATTTCCTGTCAGATTGTTCCTTCCAGTAAAGCTGCTATATTCTGCTTTAAATTATAGCTTTTTTCTACATTTTCACCAGTGTATGCATGCTAGAGAACAGCTGCATTGCAGAGGTACATATTTAGCACATGGTATCAAACCAAAAAAGAAATACAAAAAAAATGAAGCAGTGTGTCCTACTGGCTGCTCTATGTCAAAAGCACTGCTTGGTCTTCTGATATAAAACATTACAGAAGTAATATTAGCAGAAGTCTGTTCTGCTTCAAGTATTACCCCAACTTTAAATGTGATCTTCAAATGTTTGTGCAATTCTTTTTGTAATTTCATGTGAATAAAAACATCAACATGTCTAAACTAAGAAAGGAAACTGTACTACCTCCACTGTAACACTGCACATATGGTAGAAGCTTTAAGTTGAAAAAGCTGTTTATTTGATGGATTTTTTTCAAAAGGAGTATTAATGTGGTTTATAGCTCATATGCAATGGGTAGCAACAAAATATCAGACTACCCCAAAATGCAGTTACAAAGATATATTGACAATTTCCTTCTTAAATATTAATGGCTCTTGAAATACCCATCAGATACTTTTACAAAACTTCTCTATTTTAAGTCTAACGATTTTTCTTAAGTTTCTTCACAAGTAGTGCAAATACACTCCTTATTCTTAGGTCATCCCAAGATATGGCTGGTTTTTGTGAGTGTGATTTGTGTTCCTCACTGAAGTGATACAGGGACACTGTAGTCATAAGCAAGGAATGTAATGCTTGTTGGACTACCTTGGGAAAAAAAAAATCTACCTTATTCATGTACAGCTGTAAAATTCTACAAATTAAAATTTCACATCAGGTTGCCTGATGCAAAAGTTAATGATTCCCTGCTGTGGGTGAACTGAGCAGATCCCCTGAAACCTTAAACTGTACAAGCAGTGTAACAGGTTTTTGTCCCCTCTCTACAGACTACAAGTTTTCAGTTCTTGAATCGTGTTTGCTCACAAATGTGATTGAATTTCCTAAAATAAAGAAAAAACATAAGAGTATTAAAATGTAACAAAGTTCTCAGAAGTCAGGCAACAAAAGCAAGTCAGTATCTTTCACAGGTATTTTAAATATTAAATACCCATTTACACACTAAAAATCTCCTTTTTAGAACCTGTTTAGATCATACTTTACGGCCATTTTATATGTAACAGGATTTTCAACATCTCTCCTGCCTAACCCTCATTAGTTTTATTATGCACACAGAAAACCTGTTATTAAAAAGCATTCCTCTATAATTCTGCATACTTCAAACCCAGAAGGCAATTAAAACAGGAATCAGTGAATTAATTTTCCCCTGCAAGGTATTAGTAACTTTTAGTAGACAGCATTACAAAAGTCATTAAGGACTAGAATTAACCAGGCTAATTATACATTTCAACATAAATACATTCTCTCAGTGGCTTAGAATCTCCTGTAAAGAAAAAGTTTTTCTCAGCTTGTATTATGTAAGTTTTATGGGAATGGCAAACCTGCCTTTGTGGATTAAATAGGTAACGATTTAGTGACAAGCACTTCTCCCCATTTCTCAAAAACACTTCACTGTTCACTTCTTGTCTTCTCTTGCTTGGGCCATGTGGCCCCTGACACAACAAACAGAAGTTGGGGTGTTCAGTGTGTCACTACATGTGGAGGACATGGTGCAAAGGAGACCCTGAATTTCCCCTCAGATGAATTAGATCAAAGATCAGAAAAACCTTGCTCACATAATCTAATCTAGCAGAACAATTCAGCTCAATTAATAAAAAACTTAAAATTATCTAGATATAAAGGAGTGGTATGACAGGATTGTTTGCTTTCATGGATTTTAGGAACTAAGAGTAGCAGCCAGTAAAGTTCTAAGAAGGACTAATGCTTGGGAACAAAGAAAGAAGGAGAAGGAAAAAAAGGAAAAAAACCCTGAGTCATTTTTATTCTAGATGAAATTATCCACAGCATGAACAATGACTGGTGAGTACTCTGATATTGAATTAACGCTAACATTTCAAAACAAGATCCCCTCTGGGACACAGACAGTCCTATAATGTGAAGTTACTGATAGCAGTGGTACTTCAAATTACATCTGCAACTTAACTCCAAAATTATTTTTGAAAGCTATTTGGTAAAACCCTTGAATTTGTAAGAGACTGCAGATGAATATTTTACAAGTCTGTCTTATGATCTGCTTGCCTGAGCTGCACAGACTGGTTATTTTCAACCCACAGTACCTGAAATATTAAAAGAATTATGCTAAGTGTGTAAGTACATTGCAACATTAGAAAGATACTGCAGAGTCTACTCTTCATTAAGGCAATAAGGGCTAACAGCTCCTCTATCTTAAATTACACTGAGAATTTAGAGAATTATTCATAAGCCAAGAAGGATTTTTCAACCCTCCCTGAAACCAGATAGCTCTTAGGGAGAAAATTTTTGTTTTGTTTTATGAGTCTTTAATATTTGTCTTACTACATGTACATCTTTTTATAAGAATAAAACTGCATTGGTCATCAGAGGCCTTGATATTTTTATTCAAGAAGCTTAATTTACTTTGGAAGGACATTTCTCATAAATGACCAGATACCAGGAGTCCAAGGCTGGTATTAAAACTCTTGACAAGTAGAGGATTAATCTCTTTTCAGCCTCAAATTTCATTTTGGAGGCATGCCAGATTGCTTGGGTCAGAGTTGTAAGACCTTGAAACTCCTCAGGAACCTGCTGTGGCTTGTGTTAGGTGCTCCAAGCTGCTCCTGATGCTAATTATTCCCACCAATTGATCCCTTCAATGGAAGATGCACTTCACTAAAAGAATCCTTCTACCCCCATGGGTGGAAAAACAGACTCAAGAAGTGTCAGCCATGGGCTACACCAACTTTCAAGTGCTGGCAGTGCCCTTGACATGCACAGAGGGCTCACTTCAAAGTTGTGTTAAAAACAAAAATGACAAAAACCCACCCCAATTCTCACCCAATCCTGCTTTATGCTGCAAGTTCTGGCACCTCAAAGGCTGCTTTTTAGATTGTGGCTTGGTTTTTTTTAAGGAACACAAAGCAAAACCACCTTCTAAAGTGTACAACTTACATGGCATGGTGTGCTTTGACCTGAGTTCGACAGTTGCGTCCCCAGTAGCAATCAGGACGTGACGTGACAGTCACTACAAGAAGAGCAAATGAAATGCTACATTTATTACAAAAGTCATTAAAGGTGACCCAGATTATTAAGCCACTTCAAATGGTGGTTACTCATCAGAAACAAGATGATCAGCAAGAAAAGACTGTAGATCTATATTGTTTCACCTTCCTGGAAACAAAGCAAAAATTAGTTTTTAATGTTAAGTTAATGCAGACTTATGATGAAAGTATTTGATTTTCAGTGCTGTTAACTGAAGTTTTACCACTTGGTTTAACAGAGATGGACTTGATTAGACACTCAGCATTTGTCTAGATGATCTCCATATAAAAAAAAAAAAAAATTAATTTGGGTAGAGTTTGCTGCTTTCCCCCACCTTCACATACATTACAACTCATCCAGCAGCTGAACTGAAAAGCAATGCTAAGGGCAAACCAGGTACACAATTTTTTGCTCATTATGCACAGCAGCACAAGCAGAGTTCTCAACAGCTTAAGACTGGGAAGCTGTTGCAAGAACTAAATTGACAGAAGTAATATTTAAAAGCAAACTGTTGGAACAGCTTCTGTTCCAAACAAATTTAGGTCTGAAGGAGGCACAGTTGTTTGCATGCTATTTTATACTAAAATTGTAAATGCAAAGATTTAGAATCAGTTTATGAAAGCATTTTTGTTCCTAGTGGAGAGCTGGTAACATGTGAAATTGTTCTGAAAATGTATCATTTTATGTATTTAAATGGGAAAATAAATTAATTACAGCAACTGGTTCTTGTTGACTATATTCTGATCTTACTGAATTCCTCTTTTCACTCTGCAGATATACTTATTCTACAGATGAGAAATTATACTGAAAGAAAAGGTTCCATTAGGGACTCTGAAAATAACTATACACAAGCTCAGCAGCTGACAAGTAAAGCAAGGAGGGTAAGACATTAGCCCTGCAACAAGATTTGCACTGGGCTACATAAAAATGCCAAAAGAACACCAATATAAAGATCAAACTGATGTTAACTCTTTTAAATTACTTTTCCCCTCCTTACTGTGCAAAACAATCCCCACCTGGTAATTCAGCAACAGGAATATTCTGCCTGTACTGGTAGGCAAGTTCTCGAAAGCTGCGAAGGCCACAACAGTAGCAAAGCACTGTGTTCCCAGTAATTCTGTAATCTGGAGAGAAAACCAGTTTGTAAAAATATAAGGCTTAAGAAATCAGATTAAACTAAAGAGCCAGGACTGCACTGGTTCTGTACACAGAACTCCAAACTTCTTGATAACATTGCTGAGTTACATCCAGACAAGGAGTCATGCACGTGCAAACTGAACACAACACATACCTGACAACATAAAAACTCCTCTTTGAAGAGCTAAGAGACTTTCATTTAACATATTTTTCCATGTCAGACCCCTGGATGCCAGGTAATCCTGAAAAGAGCAATTTAAGTGTTAATCTAGAAAAGTCTCCAACCTTAAAGATTAAGCAAGCCATTTATTCTTAAATATTTCTAAATCTATCAGTAACTATGCTTTCAGAATGGGTTCATGCTGATTACAAGTAAAAATTAAATACCTGTAACTTAATTAGCATGATACATTCAGACCACCAATAAAACCTTTCACTGTCTTTTTTTTCAGATACTTTCAGAAACTTTTCCCAGAAGTTTGCAAATAGATTCATTCCAGTCACACTCTCATTGCCCTCAAATCAAGATTTCATCCAGTTTACATTATTTAGGCAACCCTGTTATAGTATGGGTAAAATATTTTCCATACAAGTTAGTGTGAAATTTAACTTGTCTTGGACAAAATATTTAACAAGCACTGCTTTCCTGGCACGTTTTTCTTGCATTATTTTTCTCTTAAACAATATTTTGGATGATAGTTTGGAGCTTATATAATCAGCCTTTCAGAATGAGGTTCTGCAAGTGACACAATGCTGTCACTGGAACTATTAGGCAGCACACTACTTCCATTTCATCAGTGAGTACATCTCAAACTTTGTACATTTGTTATTATCACACACAATGATTTTTAAACATACCTTTAGGATATCTGATTCATAGTGGTTGTTATTCAGGACGCCATCTAAACACTTATCACCAAGATTTATTTCTAATCAGAACAAGAAGAAGAAGAAAAAAGTTACTACTTCTCACCCAAACCCTGTGTCCCTCACACATTTTCTGAAGATTCTTCTGTTTTCTGAAATAACATGCACAGGCTCACGTGAGCACCAAGTACATGACTGCATTCAACATTTGCTAATGCATGTGATTTATAACTTCTAGTGGCAAAGACAAGATACTGAGATTTTACAATTTCAGCTTCAGTCCACAAACACTACCAAGCTGCACAAATTACCAGTGCTAGTAAAGCATATTCCATTAGCTCTAAACTGCAGCCAAGCCACTCCAACTGTTCTAATTTTTTTTTTAAATGTTAAAAACCCCTGAGTTTCAGAAGCCTGCATGTTTAAGAGGGCAAGGTTCTTTTCTATTCCATTACTATCAGATGTTCAGTGATCCTGCACTTGTTTGTATGATTCTCTTACTAGACTGAAATACACCATGGGTTTTTATATTGAAAAGAACTGTGCTCAGGCAGTGTAGTTTCCAAGCCAAATATTGTATGGAGACACAAAGTTAAATCCTTTCAAGTTAAGAGACATGCCACTTCAATTTTTGGTGTTTGTGATGTAAGGACAGAGGCCATGGTTCTATTTTCAGGACTGTGCTACAAGCAATCTATGTCTCTTAAATTACTTAAAGTTCAAGACAGACAGACATTATTGCAAAGTGAACAGGCTGTTTAGAAAAAAATACTCCACAATACCACAGAATGGTGCCAAGCAGCCAAAACACGCCATGCGAGTGCAGCCCCAGTACAAGTGACAGAAGGGCTGCAGACAAACTGTGCCTGTAAAATAAAGAAAACCCCTGTAAGGATCTGAACACAACAAAACTCAACCATTACAATTCTCATAAATCAGTAACAACAGAGCCCTAATAAACTTGGCTTAAAAAAGGTACAGCTTTCTCATCTAAAATACATTCTTGAAAGGACTAATAAATTCTATAAAGGAAGATTCATGCTGTCACTACAAGAGTCCAAATAAAGAAGATTCATATAAAAAAAAACAGTCTGCCAAGTAAATTTAGGTTTAATAATAAATAAGGAGAGAGTTAACTCTGGAGAAAATAAAATAAAAAATGTACATACATTGCTGAGGAGCAACATGAGGATTCTGTTCACGCTCTGCTCTTCGGTCAGGCATTGGCTGAAAGCAGCAGGTGCATATTACATGACTTCCTTGAGCAGGACACACATATTCCTGAACAGCTGGATGAGTTAAAAAGGAAAAAAAAAAAAAAAAAATTGAACAATTTACACAACTGCAATCTAAATGAGGAATCTTAGTGAATATCAACAACATAAAAATCTCAAAGTAACAAGCAACCTTTTTAAAAAGACTCTATGAAACAGCATAAAAACAGCCTTCAGACTTCTAAACTGCACAGGTGTATAAAATATTTCAGTATATAGAAGCATTTACAAACTTTTCAACCATCCAATCAACCATCAGCAACCCATTTTGGACAATCACAGCCAAATGTTATATTTGCAAAGACACTGGTGTAGAGTTGCTGTCACAGGAGTGAGAGAGGGAGCTTGCTTAGGTCTAACTTAGTTCATTGCTGTAACACAGCTCATTGCTTAGCTCAGGGGACTTGGAGATGATCTTCAAGGGTCCCTTCCAGCCCCAGCCGTTCTGTGACTCTGCCCCAAGTGTCTGAGCTGCAGTATTTTAGTGCTGCACTGCTGGGGCAATGTGACACTGACCTGCAGGGAAGTTGGCAGAGGTTGATGGAGCATCTCCCAGAGCCTGCATTCCTCCTGCCTCTGTCTCCTGGCCTGTGCCAGGCACAGTTGGAACAGAGTGTCTTCGGTACCCTGGGCACTGTCTGCATACTATATATGGTTGACTGAAAGAACAAAAAGTCATATGAAATTATACCGAACAAATGCAAATACAACTTACATCACTATGTTAGACATGGTTGGTCAGACTCTCAAACTTTAAATTTAGGATTTTCTCATTCAGCAACAGATGGAAGTTTATGTAACTCAGTATCTTACAGCTCTGAAGTCTGAGGTAGTTGGGACAGATAAAAACTTTGGGGTTTGTAGTATTCCTCAAGAAGTTTTAAAAAAAAGGAAAAGGAAAAAAAAGAGCAATGTAACCAAAAGAGAGAGGAGCAAAGCTGGAAGTTATTTACAAGAATTCTTCTGTTCTTCCGTAGATATTGAGCAAAATGTGTTTGCTGTTGAAAATAAAGAGGAGGTATTTTGGTACTTGGGAATTCCTAAGTCAAGCATCAGCTGCTTTGGTACCATACACCCAGTGGAGGCAGCATCCCAGACACACAAGAAAGCACAATCATTGCAAGCACACTCATAGGATCATGGACTGCTTTATCTCCTGACAAGATCTTAGCCAGAAACCTGTCTTTTTTTGTTGCACAATTCAACATAGAACTGTTGGTCACAAACTGAATCTTGCTGGACTTCTAGGAAGTTCTAATTTATGCTGATTGCTCAAGTTTCAAAAGGATGGTCAGCAAAACTGCTAAGTTAATTACTGTCAAGAACGAACTTAATCTGAAAACAGATTCTGGCAATGATCACAGAAACACTATCAGCAATAATAGCATTTGTGAAACTGGCTCAGTTTGTGGGTCTGTGAATTCAAACATAGGCACATCTAATTCAGCACACAACTTAAAAACAGACATACCTGATATCTGAGGATTCACTATCTACATCAGACAATTCCAGTAAATCTTCAGAACTTCCCTCCTCATCTGAAAAAGATCTCCGCACCTTAGGCTGCAACATGTCTTGAGTAATTTTGTTTCTGGCATCCATGCTCCGAACATCATCTTCATTGCGACATTTATCTGGCATGAGAACCAAATTCAAATTTCAAGAGAAATGAACATCTCACATCCCTTATCTGCACTCTACTCTTAACACAGTTACTATTATTGTGTTTTCATTTCTGTAAGACTTGTTTTTGGACGAGAGAGTTCTAGATCAGCTTAGTTAAATTCCTCTCTCTGATAAGGAAGTCTAGTATCAGGCAACTTAAGTTTTGTTTTCAAAAGGCCATGATCAAAGTTAATTAAATCTACATTCAAGTATATTTTTCAGAAGTATACTTCTCATGATTAAGTAATAAATTAAAATAAAGCATTCTTAGCAGACTCACAGTATTAAATCACCTTCCACAGGTCATTATGTCATGTTAAATGTACTTGTTTTCTGACAAGCCACGTCAGAGAAAACAGCAGGGTAATAAAACACAGGTATTTTATAAACAGGGTGTCCAGACATCAGTTATGCAGCTCATGTGTGAAATCCATCAGATTCTGCCACAGACAGTGTTCAACTTGCCTGGATGCTGAATCAGATAAGCTTCAACCAAATTGTTCAATATGTGATTTTTACAAATACGTTCTACTGGACAACGACAAGTTGGACATAGAGAAGATCTTTCCATCCATCCTGAGTAGCAGGCAGCACAAAAAGTATGCATACAGGGCTGCAAGCTGGAAAACAAACAAATGGAGTCAAAATACAGATGTTTCATTTTTTCAGATACATTCATAACACTGAAAAAACTGTTTAGCATCGATTTGACTATCTAGATGGGGTAGGAAAAGGAAAATCAAGAGGGCTTGTGAAAATGCTGATTATCCTGACCTCCTCAAACAGTTGTCACTGAATGTCTTGCATTATTACCACATGATTAAAGCTTTTGTCACTCTTACATACCTTACACAGTCATGCAGCAGTTCTTGGCAGATAATGCAAGTTAATGTCTCTTCCATCTTATCTGGTTTTACATTTGATGTTTTTGCATCTTCAGAGCCAATTTTAATTATACATTCACTTGGAGCTGCTGGTGAAAGATTTGGACAAGTATCTTCATCTACAATGACAGAAGGAGATAGTTTTTAAAGCTTTAACTTATTTTTATTCAAGTATTAAAAAAAATCCCTGAAACATGTGCACTGTTTACTGGCAACAGTGCCAAAAGAGGTTCTTGCTTTACACACTACAGCTTCTGCTAGTGAAGACATTATTTTCATGGGACCAGAAATCAAGCAAGACACAAGAAACAAGCTGAAGGACTGATGACAGTTCTTGTAACTTGTTTTGGAGGGGGGAGGTGAGGGTTAAGTTGCAGAATGCTATAGTATACTAGCCTCCTTTTAGTTTCTTCTTAGCAGGTTCCAAACCTTCCTCCTCCCATGTTCTTTGAGAATCTGATTCTGCATTTTCTTTGTCAGTGATTTCTGGAGCGACTGCAGAAGCTTCAGCATTCGCATCCAGCTTTTCGTGCTTGTTGTGGAGTGCTCTTACACACACGGATTCTAAGATGGGAAAAGCAGGCACAGGAGTGACAACTGAGGACTGTGATCCTATAAAACAAAAACAGAAACATGAACATGGCTGCACACAGCTATGGGACAGGTGAAAACAAAACGTACTCAAACCCTGACGAGGAACATGCATCAATCCAAACATCTGAACAGGAAAAAGCAAAGCAGAAAAGCCAAGTCTGCATAACTTACTAAACACTCTGAACCAATCTGACTAATTGGAAGACCTGGGGGAAAACAACCTATTAGTTGTGTAACCCTACTTAAGATCCCCATTCCTCTTTCAGTTGTGGAGTATTTATTCTTAAGACTATTATCCACACCAGGTCTTCCTGACAAAGATGCCAGGCTGGAGTTATGCAATACCGATCACACGCAATAGGTTGGAATCACAGCAAAGGGAAAGCTTTGCTCCCATAGGGGCCAATGAGATCCCAATGAACTGCTAAAGGAATTCTCACAATTCCTTCACTCATCCATCAGGATTTACCCGACCTGCTCATAGAGAGAAAGTTAAAATGCACCTATCCACTTTCACTAGAACTTTACAAAGCAAATTCTAAAGACTGAGATAGGGGTAAGAGATTTATCTGTTTAAATTAAAAACTGGAGTAAGTTGATGAGGTGGGCTCAGTGATCCTGGGTCCCTTCTAACTCAGCATATTCTATGATTGCGTGATCAAACTTTAAATACTTGACCCAAGTCTCACCAGATGTAGATGGATTATCCTGCTGAACAGATGCAGACTCAAATGGAGAGGTAGAAGAAGCATTAAAGAGGTTTGATGTAGAAGTAGATGGCTGTGGTTCCTCATAGCAAGACTGAGTAGCTGACCGTGATGAGGTAATTTGGGTCTCATCATTACTTCTTCCTGTACTTGAGGTATCTTTGGTCACATGGCATTGGTTTTCTATGTTAACTTCTACAGTTGAAAGGGGGGAAAGGAAAGAAAAATATCTGTGTGACAGCCACCACATCAGGGCTTCAAAATTCCAAGGAATCAAACTCTCTCAAGAGGGTTATATTAGTCATTGGAGCTTAGCTCCTCTTCATGGATCTTGATTTCCTTACCTACTGGTTCTTGAGTTGCATCATGTTTTGTGTTTAAGGATTCATAAAGATAAGCAACATCTGAAAGAGATTTAAAAATTAAAAATTATAATTTAAAAATTATAAACATGCTCTTTAAACAAAAACATAAACAACTTCTATTGACAAGTGGCTGCATCCCCAAAGTGTCTGACAATGGAAGAGGCAAATGAGGGGTCACCTCAATAGTACCATGTTAATACTCCTACTTAGGAGGCAATTAGGAGCAGCACAGCACGATCTTTTCTTCTCAGGAAACCAGGCAGAGCAGCTTTTGTGTGACGTTTAACTTGTGCCAGCCATGGAACCAGAGGCTTAATCATTTCTTAAACCTAAAATCTGCTCTGTCAGAACAGACTGTATTTTTACTGATACTTGAATCAAAGTTCTTTGAAGAAGCTTATTATTTCTGAGCTCACTACTCAACCTCTTCAATCAATATTATTTCATTTCTCTGTGAGATACATGAACTCTCAAAAATACAGATTAGGACATGCTGTAAGTTTCAGCCAGAAACTAATTTAGAAATTATTAATAAAACCAACTGGATAATATCCTTTTCTTTTCAATCTTACTTCAATTTAATATTGCTCCAAAAATTCCTCTACCTTGCTACCTTTTTCTCACCTCCAGCCACCAAAAAGCTAGTACAAGTGTCTTAATTTGTAGCAATCCTTTTTCTGATCATAAGTTAAAATATTGTCTCCTTCAGCAGGACTTGGAATGGCCAAACAGGCATGCCAAATAAAAATTCTTCTCTGAGTCTGAAGATGGAAAAGCTGAAAAAGCAAAACTGGAGGCTTGGTAATTTAACTACTTATTAACCCAAACAGAAATTGGTGGTTCAGTTCATTGCCTGGAAAATTCACCCAAATGATTAATCTAAGCAGCATCGAGTGCTATAGTGCCAACTTAGAAAGGATTTGTGAGATAAACTATACAGAAAGAAAAATATAGCTTATCACTGCTTCATGTAACATTTACACCAGACAGCATAAATCTGTCTGTATATAAATTAACAGCAATTTCATAAAGGAAGTATTTCAACAGTGAGCATGTATCAAGAACTTTTTAAATTAACAGTTCATATGTTTATTACTGTATGAAAATTGTAAATACAGCATTGTTCCAGGTCTACCAATTCTACTTTCACTGTAGGGCTTTCCCCATCTCCCCCCATTTTGCCTCTTCCCTCTTTAAAACAAAAAAAGCCAACACACACACACACAAAACAAAAAGCTTTTGCAGCCTTTCCTACTGACTGGAGCCAGAAACTGCTTCACTGGGATATATAAAGTATCACTAACTACCCCAGCAATTTGACTTCTAAAAGAAGCACTGGACATGTGATTAAGACCTCATTACTTACCATTCCATGCATTAGTTCTACCAAAATTACTTCTAGGCACATTTAAATTTCAGACAGTTGCTCAGATTTGTCTCTGTAAAAACTGGCACATCTGTGACCTCTTCTCTAGAGACTTGTTTTTAAACATATTTCTCTTTAAAACAGAACTACTCAATTTTATTATACTGATATTTCTTTTCCCTCATGACTCAAAAGAAAATGACTAAGCATGCCATTTAAAAAAATATTATTCACTTACTGTTCTCTGGCTCATTTTTTCTGTAAACAACATAGATCACATCCCCAGTCTGTAATGGGTATGTCTGCTTCTTAACCACTTTCAGTTTATTAATTACTGTTCCATTAGTACTGTAAAGAGAAAGAAAAGATAACTTTGCATAAATGTTTCCATATTTACATGGAAGAAGGAAGGGATACATTTAAAGAAGAAAAACTAGTGCATGCCCCCCAAAAATGTAAGTGGACTAAATTTTTTTTTTTTTAAAAGGAAGTCTAGAAACAAAAAAATTCGCCCAAAGACAGAAATGCAGAGCTACTGGAATTTCAAAGCTCATTTGCAGCTACTGGTAAAGAGACAGTTGACAGACAGGCAATGGACAGACAAAAGACCCCTGATATTTGGCCAATGTCTCTAAATAATTAGATGATTGTTTGTGTACAATAGTCTCTACCCTTTACATATAAAGCCCAACAGGACAATATGAGCTCTATTCAAAAAGTTCCAGGCCGATTTTCCAATTAATATTGGGAATCTCATGTTTTGTGACAAAGGAACTTTTCCTGTACAGTCAGGGATGCCATGAAATACTAATTTTTTTTCCCCTCTCCTCCTTCAAAAAAGGAAAAAACCTAAAATTGTGAGATTACTTGGACTGTTTGCAACTTGAAACTGAAAGTGAGAAGTTAATGAGGTGGAAAAAAGTGATACATGAGGAAAGATGAGTTGAAATTAATTATTTTGATATTGTTAAAAAATCTAACACTTGTAGAAGAAATTAAACTAAGGAAAATGAAAATGCAGAGCAGTGCTGATTAATTTCTTTACCCCCTTAACTACGGGTGATGCTGTATACACAAGCCATTAATGTTTTATAACCAAGTTGCTCAAGTACTGAGTAGTTCCAGCTCACTCGCAGTAAGCATCCTTCAGGGCTGCAGCCCTCTCTAATTTCAGACTTTTGTCACTCAAAATCACAGCAATTGGTACCAAACATGAACGAACAGAAAATATCTGCTTTTGCCTCTCCACAGAACAACAAGAAATAAGAGCAAAGCTGTGCTGCCACCTCCTGGAGGCACGGCCCGTGCCCAGGGCACCGTGGGCTGTCCCCCACTGCAGGGGAGTTATTTGGAAATCAGCACCCTCCCCCTCCTCTTTTCTGACACAGAAGTATGAATTTAAAGTTCAAAAGGAAAAACAAGCCCTCTGGAAGCACTACAGCAAGTCGGGATCAAGGTATTAGTTCTTGGTCTTGCTGCTGCAGCTGCTTCCACAGTCTACATGGTTGAATCAACTAAGCCAAATGAGACACCAAAAAAAGAGAAGTGCTACTTTAAACTTTCAAGAAATGAAAAAAAAAACCATCTTTGGGTCACACTGGTGAAACTTCAAGCTCCTACAAGCAAGAAAACTACTTATAGTTTTTTTCCCCCTCAGGCATACAGAAGTTGACAAGGCTGAAAGACATAAGCACTAAAGAGCCAGCAGAACAGAGAAATCACTAAATGATGGCTAAAATTTAGCAATTAAGAGGAAAACAAGTCAGTCTGTTAAAAACACCACTTATTTTTAACTTCATACTGATGGTAGTGATAACAGATTTAAAAAGATTATGCTGAAGCAAAAATTGTATCTCTTTCAATTGCCAAATAAATAGTAAAGCTTACACCTCTGAAACGTGTCAGAGGTCCTTTAACAAAACCAGGAAACATCAAATTTGACCTCCTCAGTTTTCCAGAAGGCATCTCCCATCTGCCCCAAGTGTTCTAGACCTTCTTGGTAATAAATCTGCTAAATTCAAGTAACAAGATTCTTCTACTGAATTTTAGCTTCTACAGGCAATTCCTAGCCCAAACATTTCACTAAACATAGTGGGGGAAAATGTCACAATAATGCATTTTATGAAGTAACTCTGTCATGAGTGCCAAATTTCAAGATTATTCTGGGAGACAATAACAAGGTATTTTTGGGGAAAGGAAAAACCCCAAAACATCACACATCTAGTGACCACTCAGGCTTGGTCTCACAAAGCAAGATGCAGAAACAACTATGTAAGACCCTGCTCATCAAATTGACCACAGACAGCCAAATCTTTTCAGTTCTGTAGTTACACAGACTTCAGTGAGAGCTGACTAATGAATTATTTGGCACACATGGACCCAAATGAAGTAGGAATAAATGGGTATCATTTAACACAGAAGATCATAAGCTTTTCTTCAATGCATTAGTAAACTAAAGCAGCTGTATTTATTTCTCAACCAACAACCAAAGGGAAAAAATTATTCCACTATCCCAGATAATTTTATTGGTCTTTCACTTCCAATTCCAGGCTTTAGCATGAGGCTTTTAACAGATATGGTGACACTCCAGATTAATGTTGTGGGTATTTTTTAACCAGACACACATGATAAATTATGACATTTGTACATTCCTCTGATGTTTCAAATTAAACTTCCCAGAAAGTAAGTAGAATGTACAATGAGAATCCCAAATACGAAGGCCATTCATTAGGATTTGGTATTGAATTGATGCCAACTGGCTGTACCATTTCTCCAGGGGAGAAGAAAAACAGTACTATCTGATATAAACCCTCTGTGTTGTGAAACAATGTCACAAAAGGTTTCAATGTCACTTTTTTAAACAGTGAAAGAAAAAAAATCAGGCCTTGACTCAATTCCAATGTGGTCGATGACTCTACAGTTTCATTAATGAAACATAAATTCTGTTTACTTCCCAATCCCATCTGCTGTGCAGAACTGATCTGAACAGCTTCACTCCTAAGAGGGTTACTTTTGAAGTAGATGAATGATCTATGTGTTGTAAGAAACTTTCATATCCTTCCAAGAAAAATGCCACTCTAATAATTTCTAATAATTATTTGCATCCATCCAGGAAAAGAATGTAGTTTATGTTAAAGCTTCTGGGTTAACAGTTAACTGTTATTAAAGTGCATGTAATCCTGAACACACTGTAAACTGAAATGAGTTCTGAATTCTACTAAGGTACAGGATCCCTTCTGCACTGTAGTTCTTCACTCTTTTAATGTTCATAGACATAGTTTTGACTGGAGGGTGAGGAGAATTTAGTAGCAGAAGTGACACCAGCACCAACTGCAGATCAGCCTCTGATTTACCCACAGAAAGGGAGTATCTGCTTGCCTGTCATGTAAGTATCAGCCTTGTCTGAATAGTTTCCAGATCTGAAGCATCACCTACTATTTACAATAAAGGAAAAAAAATCCTAGAAAATAACAAGAAATTAGACTGGTTGTCTTTAAAATTTATTTTTCAAAATGGAGACTCTTACAACTCCTTTTCCTGGGAGAAATCCAACTGCTGCCTCCACTGTGTTAGGTCAGCTTGTACAATTTCTTTTCTTTCAAGCAGTATAAAGCAACTAGTGCATGGTTTGGAAAAAAAGCAGAAACATATCCCAAAAGAGGATGAGTCTGAGTATTTTATTATATTATTTGCTAACTCTTGGCTTTTGTTATTTCCAAACTTGTATTTACTCAGTGATTTTGAATGCTCTACATATTTTCTTTCACCTGCAAATTTTGGGTAATTCCTTCCAAAGTATATTCAAGAACTCATTATGCTACCAGAAGATAAAATGTTGGCTGTCTACATATATTTAATGATATTCTTTGGATTAGATACAAGAGAGAAACGAAGTCCACCCAGTTCAACTGTCCCACACTCACTGCCTCCTTCAATGCATTCCTCTTCACCAGAAAAATCTGAGCTTGACCACAGCAATGTTTCCAAATTATTTCCCACTTCAGAGATGAAAAAGCTGACCCTGCAGTATTTTTCTGTGACTCTAGGCATCTGTACTGCCAACTCAAACATTCAAGAATCATCTTCTTTCAGCCTGATTTTTTGGGACTCATCTGCTATTTGGCATAAACATTGGAAGACCCAGAAGCACCAGAAGAGCCTTCTGCAAGCAGTCATATCAAGCCTGTTTGGTTTCTTAATTCAGCAATTGGAAGCCACACTTCAACTCACAGGAGGGAGAACACTCCAGGGATTTATTCTCTGTTAGATACACAGAAGAGTAACAGGCACAAGCAGCTCCCTGGCAGTGCTCCATGGATGCAGCCTTTCTGCTACACTACCTTGTAACAAGCCTCACTTTTTCATATACAAAATTAACCTTAATTTGGCTTTGCTAGTTTTCTGCTGGCTGCACCTTCTGCCTCAAGGGGTGGGTAAGGAAAAAAAAAAAGGAAGCAGGAACATTTCTGTATCACACATAATTTATTTAGCTTGTTCTGTCGTAACATTAATCTAAACCAATTCTGCCAGGGCCAGTTTCTCAAGCTGAGATTTACAGCTTCATTCTGAGACAGCCATGATAGGTAAACATGGCTTGGTTTGTTGTTTGGAATCATAAATTCAGGATTATATTGGAGAATGACAACTATAAACCTTTCCCAGACATCCCAGCTAATCATTTTTTCCCAAAAATTTAGCATTCCATCCCACAGCTTCTGGTAGCAAAAGCCTTGCAGCAGTCTATCCAGGGACCTATCCTGGATATCCTGGACCTATCTCTAATTACGACCTTGGAGAACAGAGGAAATACACCCTTATGAGGCTTGCAGATGACAACAAAGCAGGGGCAGAGCTGCCATCAGGGGCACTTGGGCAGGCCAGTGGAATGTGCCCATAATGTACAAAGATAAAGAGGAAAGTTTCACATTTGAGGTTTTGAAGGGTATCATGTTGAATCCCTGTTTCAACCCAGAGGCAATTAAATATGTTATTATGGTAGCACAGGGTTAGTATCAAATACTTGCTGAGCTTTTGACAAAAGTCCCTCCAAGAACATTCTGAGAAACCAACCTTGTATCTTCCAATGACACTTGACCAGACTCTTCATCCACTATGATTTTACAGTGATCTCCAGACACCAACTTGTTGCCAGGGAAAGATAAGTCACAGCCTTAAAAAGAAAGATTTTCCAGCAAGCTTAAAAATACACATTACACAGTCAGATCAGCATTCTACATGGCTATAAATGCAACACAAACTGACTCATGTACATCTGCAATAGTTCAAAACTCCTGCTGTCACACAGGCAGCAACACAGCCTAGTGTGAGACACAAAAATACAAGTGGTGAGATAGCCCCATGTGCTGATATAAACATTTCAACCATCTCAAGATGTTTCAGTTCCCTTTATTACCCCAATCCTAGCTCTCAAAGATGGAAATCAAATCATAATTACTCTAGAGCGGTACAGAAATAAACCCACACATATCTGAAGTGCTCAGTTTAACTCCTAAAGGCACCCATCTCACAGCACTCGGGCCTTTTTCCACATCATTGTGATGCTGTTTCACTGGATTTAACTTCTGTTTTATTCTGGTGTATAAGGGGGAAGTGGAAGGAATAACTGATTTTAAAAAATTAAAATTATTATCACTGTTCTATCTTATAGTCCTTTGTTTGTTTTTAAAGAGGAAAGTTTTCCTCATCTCTGTTGACAGCATTATTATGTTACTAAAGCTGAGGAGAATTACAAATGCAGGACTAAGATTTAGGGACAGGAGAAATGTCATGACAATGTGACAGAAACTTTCCTACCTACAACTCAAGGGCTCTGTGAAAATCTTGTCTTTTTATTCCACTTTAAAACTGAATATTCAAAACAACATTCAAGGTTCTCCACTGATCTCTCAAAAAGGACTCAAAGTACTTGCTTACACCAAAGTTATAATTAACAACCATGACTGCCCTCCACCTACAGTGGGGTGAACTGACCTCAGCCTGCCCAACAACAGATCCAGAAGGAAAGAGCAGCCACTACCTCAAACAGGCAATTCTAATCCTCCTGAAGAGTCAGCAGTATTGGTTATAAAGTCACAATTTAGTATTACCAGCAACCATCCATGTAACTAATCCACAAGCAAACAACTATGAAAGCAACTGAACAAGGAAGTATTCACCATTTTTTTTCTGCCAGAAAACCCTCAAACAGACATGAGCTTGAAGAATTTACCCACAGCTTAATGATAAGCAACCTCAATAGATATCACCAACTATAAATTTGCAAAACATTTTTCCTACAAGACACTATCTGCTTTTCTCATAGAGCTATAGCATCTGGTGTTTGTTCACAACTATTTACAGGAAGTGACTAATCAGCCAAACAGCTTAAACCATGAACAGGAAAAAGAAAATTAGCACTGTCAAGGCAGAGAAAAAGAAAGTAAAAATACTTCAGTCCTTGTTTCAAATATGGTAAGCATGAAATCCTTTAAAATAAAGGCAAGTAGTACAAGTCCTAGACTCTGGGAATAAAGCTTTCAAATCGACTCTCAGAGAAACTTTCAGTACTTGCTGGCAGTCTTTATGTGACCAGAAGAATTAAGAGCTTTTATGTGGGTGTTTTCTTTTCTGTGAAGCCTAAGCATTTTGCATTACACTTTCAACTTAATTTAACCACAGAAACGAAATGAGAACGTAAACAGGACCGAAGCACAGAAACTTCTGAATCAACAATCGGTTTTCCTTATTTATACAAACTACCACAGACTACCTAAAAGGCACACTGACTTTGAAACGCGCCCGTGTTACAAGTTACTAAGAAAGAAAATGTCAGCATAAAACTACTTATTCACACAACAAAGAGGTAAATTAGGAACACGGGGTGGCCTGGCAAGGACCTTCAACACCTGAAAGCACCAAACCCAACTAGTTTCAGTCCACTTTCCAATGCTGTAAAGGCCAGGAGGGGGGGATGGCTGCTGTCCCCCGAACACCGCCCTAGGCCAGCGCGGCGCGTCCCTGTCCCACCTTTCTTCCGCCCAATGGTCCATTCTCTTTTCAGCAGCAGGACGTGAGGCTCTTTCTCATCAGCACCCAGCCGGATCAGCTTCCCCCAGGGCTGCGGCTGCTGCTGGCTCTGCTCGCCTCCTTCCGACTGCTCCATTTGGATTCACATCTGACAAAAACAAACAAAGCGAAACCAAACCCCATCATCACAAGGCACCCGGGGCGGCACAGGGCTCCCCGGCACCGGGCCCTGCGCGCCGCTGCCCCGCAGCCCCCTCGCAGCCCCGGGGCTGCCCCGGCCCCGCCGCTCCCTTTTCTGCAGCGCCGCAAAACCCTCCC
>VZUI01041024.1:0-20284 GCA_013401135.1 Cettia cetti
AAAAAAAAAAAAAAAAAAAAAACAAAAAACAAAAAGAAAAAAAAAGTCACAAAATCAATGTCATCATTATGTGAGCCTATTTTTGACAAACAAATAAAAACACAGACTCAGGTGAGTCAGAGCTGCCATTGACTCTCCTACCCCTGGAAAAGATTATTTTCTTTCAGCTTCCTCCCAGGATTTTTTCACAGCCAGTGCCTTAAGTAGAAGATTATCTGCAGCAAAGTCTTTGAAGCTCAGCTCCTCGGGCGAGACTTCTGCTCTGGGAAGGATATGAGCTTTAACTCACATCATCCTTCCTCCTCAGAAGTCTTCCTCTCCTCTCCAGCCCTCCTGGGGAGCCCGTGCAGCTCCTCACTCTGCACGTTCATTTGGCCATGAATTTCCCTTCGGACTGAGGAGGTTTTCTTGCTGAAATGTCTGAGATTTCAGAATGTCCTTGTTCTGTGCTGGATGGAATCCAAAACCTTTGATGTTTTTTCAGCTAATTAAAAGACAGACAGCCTGCCCCAGAATAACTATCTTTGATAAAAAATATAAATTGATCAAAAGAGATTTCTGTCTGGTAGAGGACAGAGTATTTCACAGATAGATTTCTTAGATAAGAGACCTAAAATTATAGAAGAGAGCAGCCCTATTATCATCATTATAACAGAGAAGTAAGAAAGAATACTTATTTTGTGACTCTCTCTTCATGACAGGATCACCAGACACTCAGTACCCCTTGGCCACCACGAGTTTTCATCCTAATCCCTCCTTGTCTTCAATTAACTGAGTTAGAAAAAGATTCTATCTCCCAAGAGCAATAAAGAGTTGGAGGTCAGGATCCTTGTTAACAGAGTTGAACAAATATCATGAGGTTTTGTGCTGCTGGCCCAGTTTGCCAGAACCAACCCATCTCCAGTGAGATCCCTCTTCATTTCACTGCCCTAAGGACACTCATGGAATCCTGTTTACTAGACAGATCATAAAACACAAAGTTAAACCCAGTGAAGCCTAGAGGGAAACTCCAGCATTTAATAAAAATTCAGAGGGAGAAGGCACAAAATCTGAATTAGTTGGATAGTTGGGCTCCACAGTAAATATGTGGCAGATTTGAGAAAAGCAAATGAAGCCTTGCTGCCATCCACATCTAATCAGCCATGGGGAAAGGGAAAGGGTGTGAATCATGCTTGGGCACTGCCACATTAGTGTGTTAATAAAGCAAAATGCAGCAACAACAGGTCTTATTGCACTGGCACTCCTAAAGCCATTGTTCCTGTACTCAAAGTCAGAACCTTCCATTTTGTCTCTCCATTTTTACCATGAGGGAAAAGTATTTTTCAACCTGTCCTTCTTTCAAATATATTTCAGCCATGGAAAACCTTTCATATTAAAGACAAAATAGCCTCTCTTAAAATTAGTAACTCCAATGGCTCACAAAGGAATTCTTCTATGAATGAACACTACTTGTACAAGGAATGCAAGGTCTGTCCCTTAAACTTTATATAAGAACCTGCCACAGGAAGGTGGAAAAATGAATAGACAAGTCACACTTATTTCTTCTTTTCTGATTCTGCACAGAACTTCCAGACTTTGCCAGCACGTGATCTTTGTCTCACTCTAAAATGTACTTTTATAAAAAAGGACATACTGACAGTATTTTTCTTATAACTTAGTGATCTTTTTATTAAAGCATTCAACCACAGTTTCATTCTGAAGAACTTCAATTAATGTCTAAATCCTCAGGATTTTTCAAGTGAAACCTGTGGGTTAAGAAAGTACCTTGGCACAGAGACTCAGAAAACTGCATTTCTATTCAAACACATTAGAGTAAATTCATTATGTACTTCAAGAAGGTTTAGTTTCCATCAAAGAAAAAAACATGCTTTAAAAGTTCATCAAAACAGATGCATTATCCTGATATTTGACAAGAATTGGCCAATTAAATCTCTTGGGATATTACACTTTCTCCTCCAGAATTTGTCTTTATTTTGCAACGATCACAGTGGTAAATAGAGCCATGGGATCATTACCTTAAGTTTGGTTTAGTTGTATTTATATAGTTTGAACTATAAGACAGCATCACTGATTAGCTGTGATTTGGCTGTAGTTCAATATTAGGGGTGTAACCACAGAAAAATGGTGGATTCCCTAACTCCAGTAACAAATCTGGTTTATACACTCAGGATTTGGAAGACTCAATCAGATTTGAATAGCAGCAACAATGAACACCAGAGCAGCTGTTTTCCAGCTGAGCTGGACACATTTCTGTACTGTTGTGCATAAAAACATCTGATGATGGTTGAGGTTCCTGATGCTACAGAGCTGAACCCAGGATCTTCATTGCTTTACTGAAGAGAATAAAAGGTGCACTATGCTTGTCTTTACATATAAACAGTGATTTTAGTGTCATATTCAATAAGCTAATGAACAACAAAGTTGTTCTTTCATTCCTTGGATTTTGTTGAAGAAAACAAAATAAAGGACCCCTGATTAGTCACGTTTTGCAGTTTGCAAGACACAGTCAAGGTCACTTGTAATTGTCTGTATTTTCTATGCAATAGGTTGAGCACACTGGGACTCCAAAGCATTTCCCAGATACCAGAATCCATTCACTAATTTTTTCCCAAGTATAAATTAGAAAATAATTTCATCAGATAACTAAAATTATTTTAGGAGGTCATACATCAAGTCACCTTAGGCAAATTAAGTCAACTGGATGAAATGACACTAAAATAAATTCCTCTAGATAAAGAAACCAATGGAGATCCCTTTTAGAATGTGAAAATAATCTATATCAAAACAATTAATTAATCTAACAAATTAATCCAGTCAATTGTTTCCATTGTGAAAAAGAAGCCTCAGCTTAAAAGTTGAATACTCAAAATTCACTTTCCAACAGACAAGCCAGTTTAAAAAGGAGTAAGGGAATTTCTAGCAGCATGAAAGAATCTTGCACTTGTCATATGTTGGTTTTCCCCTTTATTACCTGTTTCTGCTTTTAAGATTGAGTCACAGTTGTCACTTCTCTTTCCTGATGAACAATCTATTAAGAATGTTTTTTCATGTGCAATGTAATAGGCATCCCTTTATTTTGACTCCTGGGTTGTCAATGTGCATTTCATTTATGCAGTTGTAAGCTCACAGTATATGTTCTCAAAAGCAAAATGGAAAGAAAAGGTAAAAATAAAGTTAAATTCTTACTTTGTTTGAATGTTAGGATGACTTTGAATCAGTAAGTGGAGGTATTTTACCTATTACATTATTTTCTACTGTATTCTGATGTATTCTACAGGTATAGAATCACTTTCTGTTAGGTTAGATGCCACAGCATAACTGATGCTTAAGCAGCAAAGCTGTTTCAAACTGGTAAAATATGTCTGAATTAGAAATTCTTTCCCTTAGGTGTGGTAGGGGTGGAGGAGCTGCAGTTAAATGGGTCATATTAAAAATTCTTCTCTTTATCAGTTTCTCCTGATTGGCTCCACAGCAACTGCCTCTGAACTAATTGTGAAATTATAAATATTTATAGGATGACCCTAAGAACAAGATACTATTACCTCAGTGCTTAAGCGACTGCTGAACTTCCTCCATCCCTGAGGGGAAGATCCTGCAATTTATCTGCATCACCTGCTGGATCTACACCCAGGATTACACAGAAACCTTCAAGCAAAACATTGCAAAGTTCACACACACACAAGAACAGTTGTGTTTTATGCAAAGTTACCAAATGAGGAACTTCCTCCTCCCATCACACTGATAACTGTAGGTACCAAGCCTGTGCAACACAAATTCTTATATTTTCACTTGCCTTCATCCATCTGGCTCCAAATTTGCACAGCAGACTCTGACACAGTGCCCTGACTTACCACCTTATAGGATAAATATTTCCCTCTTCACCCCTCCTAAAAAAAGTGTTTGAAAAGGCATAGTTTTAAAGTAATGCCAAACCATCTGTGAAGTCAAACTGAATTTTGTAAATTATTAGGCTTAGTGAAATAATAAGATAGTGTAGAATGATCAAATGAAAATCATTTTACCATGGAGGCTCCCTGAGGTGTTATAGCAGGCACACAGACACTCAGGTGATGTGGCTCCTCATGGGGTGACAACATTTCATAATGCTCTTGTGTCCTCGAGACAGAGCTACCCTTGTTCAGCTCCATTTACCACTTCCAGACAAAGGAAATCTTCTCAAAACCTCAGTCACTGCAGACCTTTATGCTTTCATATCCAGAGAAGAGCTTGGAGATTCTTTTATCCCTCCTAACTTTTCAAAAGACCTCACTTTAACTTTTGTCTGCACCAACAGAAAAACAGACATTTGTGAGCAGGATCAAGGCACAACAGGGAACCACTGTAACCTAACTTCAAGTCATGCTTTTGCAGCAAAGTCTTAGAAGCTTAATGCTGAGAATTTCCATCCTTTTGTGAGCTTGAGTTGCACCAGGAAAATTTAATGTAGCTTTTGACTGAAAAACTAGGCAAGAATTCACCTTATACACCCACCCACCATACAGAGTCTGAACCCACACCACTAAGGCAGTAGGATTTTTGACTGAATGAATGCAGAATCTGACCCATATATTATTTTATTTGTGACAGTAAGAACACTGACCTATGTCTATGAAATCTAGCTAAAAAGATATACTCCAGGCTCTAAATTCCTAGAACAGTTATTAAATAGTAACAGTGTTAGGATGATCAAATTAATGTGATGGAGGTAACCTCTCAAAAGACGGGAAAAAACTTTTTGCTGTCTCTTAGTCATGTGGAAAATTATCTATAAACCAGAAGTTTAGCTTTTATCCAGAAAATTTTCCCAGATGAAGACTGTTTCAGACTGTTGACAGCTGAAGTTTCAGCAATTCAGCTGTCAATGATTTAAACCCACATGGAAGGGGTAAGTAATTTCTATAGACATTTTCCCTGACTGATGACTGAGGGATAGATATTAGCTTCCTTCAACTATTAGATCATAAAAAATCATAATTCTAAAAGCTGAACACATATCACCCGGCCAATTGATATATTCTATCAACAGAGATATAATTGTTATGTTATTATTTTTTCATTTCAAGTTATTTCCCCACACTAATAACCAGAATTACTGGTCAGCTCTTCCTTTTATAACACAGGCCTATCTATCTCAAAATGTAATGTTGGGGAGAACAATACATTTAAAACTAACACCAGAAGTTACTTGAATGAAAGTTAAGTGGTGGGGGAATAAAGGAATTTCCTAAAGAATGAGGTGACAACCTTGGCAAGACTATCAGGTAAGCACAGGTCATTGTATTGCTTCATAAAACAAAGTAATATTAGTGCCTAACTAATATTAGCACCACCAGTTGTTAAAGAATAAAGCCTTTCATGACCCTCACACAGCCCAGGCTGCAGGTTGCTGTGCCCAAGGGCTGAAACTCTTGTCCTGGGTTCCCCTGATGAGAGCCACAGTGTTTGGTGCTTTCTGGCTGATCCCATTCTGCCAGCAGAGCAGGCGGTGTTTCACACTGGAATTCTGACTGTACTTCAAGGACAAGTCATCTGATCAAAGGGTGCCACAAATCTTCACAGTGGATGACAGGTAGGAAATGGTAAAGTATTATTTATGTGAATGACCATTATGAATTTGAGATGCTTTTCTAAGCCATTTCATCATTACCCATTCACATTTTAAATAACCCCCAATTCCTGGCATTGCAATTATCATTCAACAGCAGAATATTATAGCTGAATAGTCTGTGAGACCAGCACGAGCTGCCATGTACACCCAGACACGTGTTTGAAGCATTTTTTTAACTGAATGAAGGAAAGAGTAATGAGACAGAACAATCAGGGAGGAAAATAAATCCTTTGCTAAGTTCTGTGGGTCCAAAGCTTGTGTCCTTGAGAGAGAACATGACACTGATCCAGAACAGTGTGGTTGTTGTGTGTCCTCCAGGTAAATAAACATGCTCCATTGAGCTGTGCATATCAAACATGCATGTAAATCAGTAATGTTCCTTTTTTAAGGGGAAAATCATATGTGAAACATGACTGATTAAAACCCTCAGCAGAATCACAGTGAATGATTTCAAGAACATGAGCATGAAAAGTCAGATGTAATACTGTACAAATAAATTTAGCTGTGAAATATTTTTCTTAGACAATGTTTCTTTACAATCCTGAAATTTGTTTAATCACTCAATATTATCCGAGGAAAATTTCATGAACAGCTGAAAAATGACATTTATACAAACTAAGTAAAACAAAGTAATGGCTTAGAGATCATGACACAAGTTTTTGTGTGCATTACATCACCAGAGCAGAATTTCCATGCCTCAAAAACAGATCAATAGTTATGAAAATGTTGAGGACTTAAGAATTGCTGCCAAGAATGTCATTTACTGAACCATTCAATACAGCAATGAAAAATGCATTTTCTACCCCTGGTAGACCCCTCCAATTAACTAAACTGAAGGAACAGAGTTATTTATATATGTGTGTGTGTGTGTGTGTGTGTGTGGAGTACACAACAATCTTTACCCAAGATAACACATAACAGTGTAATCTAGCAATTTAAATTATTAGTTGTCATAAAAACAATGTCCTCAAATGCAGAGAAATTATGAAGATACTCTGAGTTCTGGCCCAAAACTTCTAAATGTCACAGGAAGGATTGACAATGTTCTTAATGTCAATTGGATCAGTCTGGCAGAGGCTAATAAAGAAAATACCCTGCCATACATGCCTGCTTTTAGAGAGAGACCACATCTATTGTTTGGTAACATCCCAATGGCACAGCAGTTGGGCAGTGTTCCCCTGATTTATGTTCCTTGGTTTTGCTCTCATCTCAGTAAGATTACACCTCAGAATTTGGCTAAAACCAAGCAGAGACAAAGCAAAATGGCAACAGCTTCAGGCGAAATTTCTAAATAATCCCACTGGATTAGATCCCTGCCACCATTCTGCAAATTAAGAACCACTAGAGATCAGCAGAAGGTCAGGGGGCATGATTTATGACTGAATTGAGTTTTTATGAGACCATTTTCCCTTTGAATCTTTCTGGTTTTAAACTTAGATTATTATGTTTCAGAAAAGATCTGAAATTATCAATACAATTTTGCAATAGAGAAAGTCACATAAAGTGTAAAACATTTTAACAGATCCAAATATAAAGGAATAATATCTTGGACTCTGAGCAGCCAGAGTGAGGAATATGTTCATACATCAAAGTCAAGGGGAAAAAAAGCTCAGATACTGAAACTATGGAGAAGAATTAATGGGAAAAGGCAGCTCTGTGGAAGAGCTGCAGCTTAGCCTTAAAATCTGCAGGTTGCTTGCTATCCTATCCAATCCCTGCGCCAGATTTGCACAGCTATAAACAACTGCTGATTAATTTCCATTTCTGAATACATTATAAGGCAGGCAGGTTGAGAAGGGTACCTTTCAAGTTTACCCTACAAATAAGGAGCCATGTTTTTGTACCATTCTCACATCTTCCTTTTCATCTTTGTTGTTCTTCATGTTTCTGTAGTTATTTTCATCTTTCTCCCATTATAGCTGTTTAATGATAATGAGACAACACTTGATCCAACCCTAAGTACATCAATGTGTTTTTTTTGTGCGAATATCAAATGCCTACACTCACACTACAGCAAATACATGGCCCAGGTAACCATGAAAAGACACTAAATTCTTTGATAATAAAGGTGACTTACATTTTTGCTGTTTGTCACCCCAGAAAAGAACAATGAGAAAGGAGAAAGAAGGTTACAGGGTCCAGGAGAAAATTCTTTTCTTCTAGAATGACTAAGCTAGGTGGGAATAGGACAGGATATGAATACTGAATGGAAGAGAATCACTATCAGGGTATAACCACAGGGACTCATAAGCAGAGCAGTGCATGGCTTTATATGTGGCATAACTGTCTGCATTTAATTCAGAGTCATTTGAGGTCAGAGGGAAAAGTCTTGATGAATTTTCCAGCATTCAGAGAAAGCTGTGATTCTGGAGAGAACCCCAGGGCCACTGTTTGCACTTTTTACATGAGAGGTTCATGGGAGGGGTGCACATCTTATGTAGAACAGCTATCAAAGCTGACAACTAAATTCATATCAGCACATGACAGAGCCTGAGCCAGTTCACAGAGAAACCAAAAATCAAACTCACACTTCCACTGGAGCTGGGGGACTCCAAATGAGACTTTGTTTAGGTCCCTGAATTTGTTCTGTAACTTCCAGGGACAAGGATTCTTCTGAGCAAGGGTGGAACACTTTGATATGAAGATGAACTCACAAGATTCACTTATGGTAAAAGCTCAAAGAGGATTTAAGTCCATGAAATAATCTTGATTCATGGTAGAAGCTGTCAATGACTGACTTCTTAAACTTTGGGATTTCAATTACAGCTGTGTAAAATGCTTATCTCCAGCCTCAGCCAGTTCAAAAGTAGAATTGCTCTCAACTTGACCTGACTTCCTGAATTAGTAGTGGACTGCTTGATATACTTTCAATATCTGCAGACTATTCACTTGCACTGGAGAGGAACAGTCTTGGTCGACTGGTTTAGCCTGAAATGTTCTGAGCCTGCCATGCATTTAGAGTTCAAATTAAGGTCATTTGAGAAGCTCACATGCTACTTTGGCCCTCACTTGGTTAACTCAATGCCTGAACACAGGACACTGAGCTTAATGATCTGTTTCTATAGGTGTTTCTCATGCTGGTGTACCAAATGATGCTTAAAAAGAGAGTGCAAGCGTTTTTCATTTGTAATGTATTTTTATATTGTGATCTGTCAGGTCAAAGCACTAAATTCAGGCCAAATAAATCTGTGCTGTAGTTGTGAACAGGGAGGAATGTTCTTTCAGCCTCCAGGATGCAGAGATGTTAAGAAATTGACTGAATCTATTTTCTGAATTGTTTTGGGTTTTCTTTCCCCTTAGTGAGAGCCATGAAGAGGTCAGTTTTTTAATAGCATGCAAAAGAACAAAAAGTTCATCCACAACAGGAAGGAGAGACGGCCAGAAACACAAACTGGGGCTTGCTGAAAACTCTCAATCAGAAATGCTTCACTTCAGCAGGAGGACATTAAGACCAGAAGCCCTGAGGATGGGATCAGCACCAAACACCCTCTGTAGTGCACAGCAGTTTTCCTCTGGCCCCAAGAACCTCCCCTTTTCCCCAGCTGGTTGGAATCATCATTCTGGTTGATACTGAGGACTGCAAGTGCTTCCAGAAGAACACTGTCAAATCTGACTCATGAGTCAGATGGCAGTGAATTAAATGCAAAAAAAATACCACATCACACCAAGGATATTAAATCATAATCAATTAAGTTTGGCTTCCCATTATGATTTGCTGAATGCTGAAATGTGACGCACAGGCTGAGAACAAATGGATCCTCTGTCTTCTCTGCTTTACACAGTCAAACACAGAAAACCTTCACTCTGCTTTCTGTCAACAGAACTTTTATGATCTAACTTCCAAATTATTTCAAGTTTATCCAGTGAATTTAGTTGGAAAAATTCTACCTAGCTCACAAAACCCTATACAGCATGAAAGCTTCCACTTCCAAGTTGTAGACCACTGTGCAAATGAGAAAAAATGACTAACATTTTACTCAGATTCTTGTGAAATGCTCATCTCCTTGAAACGTCACACCAAGGATGACAAAGCAGTAATCACACTTTTCTCCCCCATGTCTATTACAAGTATCAACTTGATCGTGACTTCTCTGAAATCAATGAAATCCACCCTCCATAACAACGTGTTCAAAGAGTCCAGCTTGTCAGAACCAGAAGCATTTTCAGGTGGACCAGCTGCCAGGGCTCCTAGCAAGCCAGAAGAGTGTGCAAGGAGGGAATCACACAGCCCAGATCACCAGGACAAAAAATCCATGAAGGTTTTTGTCATCATTTGCTATCATCTTTCAGCCAGCCCCTGGAGAGAGAATCCCTCTCTTCACCCATCTTTTGGGTCTATCATCACCCCAGGCAAATCTGTCTCAGGACGTAAGAAATTGAATTTGGCAGTGTATGCTCTTCATGCCTCCCCCAATTTTTCACATCTCTACTGACTGCTCGTTTATCAGATTTTTTGACTAACTTGGAGATTTTCATTGTGATTTTACTTATCTCTCAGCATTGAACAAATAAACTTTCACGGGCATCTGCTGGGTGAGGGGGAAGGGAATGTGAAATATGGTTGTTTTTATTGCCTATACATAAATTTTACTGGTACTAATCAATAAACCTTTTACTTGCAGCACTCAGGAGTACACAGTTTAACTATAACAAGTGGCAAAAGGAACACAGAGAAGTGGCATTATTTCTAAAGTCAAATTTTTCTGAATTTTTTTTCTTTTGGACTGTTTGTGCCAAGCTCCCATGTACAGGGGGTACAACTCTCAGTCATGAAAGACATGTCTAAGTGATGATAATTGAACTGCTCTGTGCTTTTTAAGTCAATCCAGGCACACAGTTTGCAGTACATAACTGACTGGCTTTGTCTCAGTGTGTTACTTGCTGCCCTAGATCATGAGTTTAAAAAATCATAACAGAAATAATTGCCTTCCCAAAGCAGTCTTCCTGGAGGTGAGATGACAAGGTAAAGAAAAAAAGGGAAAGCTTCTAAATAGCCAAGTTGCAGCTCTTTCAGAATTAAACTCCACAACCACAAAATAATCCAGCTAAAGCCTACAGTGAAAATAAACAAAATTTCAAAAGAGGGTGTAGAGTGTAGGTGTAGCACCTATCCCCATTGTAATGGCAGCAGGCACAGCTTTTGTATTTTTCTTTATCTTTAGATTTTAAATATACATTTCAAAAATGCAAGCATTTTAACATGTTTTATAAATGGGAAAGTAAAATGGTGGTATTATACACTTCAAGTTAAAGAGATCATGGATGAAGGTCATTGGAGCAAATAGGAGCTGCAAATGTGCAGCCATTAATCACTGTACCAGTACAAAATTTCTATGGAATCTATAAATTTCACCTGTACCCCTGGATAAGATAGGGAAAGCTCCCTTTCCTACACCATATTAAAAGCCTGTGCTGGAACGAAGTTAAAGAGAAAATGAATTATATAGATCTTTAACTGCAATATGGGACACAATAAACTGAGTCCAATGGGGTTTTCATTATGCTACAAAAAATAGATAATACCATTATTTCCTTTGCAGCAGTATCAGCAGAACACAGCATGAAATTCTCTCCAGACACCACAAAAAAGACCCCAAAGAATTTATGCTGAGTGCACTAAATGCTTTGAAAGGCAACTGTGTGGTACAGGGACATTATGGCAATTCATGAGCTGAGAGTTGCCTAAAACAGGTTAAAGCATTTAGTACCAGTACAGTAAAGGGAAGGCTGGGGGTACTCGTTGTTATGTGATCTGGAACACATGACCAGAGGGAGATATTTTTGCCTAATAACTTTTTGGGGTTTGACCATGAACCATTATCCATCAGATTCCTAACAGCTTTGACAGCAAAACAGGATGAAAAAATTGAATACCAAAGACACACTAGAACACAGGAGAAATTTCAAAGGGAAAACACTACTCTAACATGTCTTCTTCTATTGAAGCAGGCATGAAAAGTATCATTGCAGTTGCAGAAGAGACTTGCACTGGTAAAAAATTAAAAACATTCACCCAGTCAAATCCAGAGTCTGGACTATGACTGTAAAGCATTCCTCTTATTAGAAACTGAAGATTTTGTGCTGTCAAATTTAGGTCATCTGTCCCTCAGGAACAAAGATAAGATCTCTAATTTGATCCCAGAGTAACCTGCTGGTTTGTCATTCTTCCATCAGAGAGGAAAAAGACTAATTTGTTCACTGCAGTGAAAGGGGCAGAGGAATCTATGTTTGTGTTTATTTGGCTGGGCAGCAAACAAAATAAATGCAACTTTGTTATTTTGACACTAACCTCAGCTTACAACTTATGGCCAAAGCAAATGCTGTATATAAAGAAGTAATTAATTTCTCTCCAATTGCAGGCCAGATTAGTATCACTCTGCCATAATGCAAGGCTGAGAGGATACTTACTTTGCAAAAATCACTGCTTTGTTGTGTTTTGGAATGGGGCATTTTTATTATCAAATTACACTGATTTTAATTTGTTAACAACAGCTCTATTTTCTGCACATTTAAATTTCAATGCAAAAGGTATTAAATAGTACTCTGTTAAACTGCAGAAAAAGTTATTAACACATGTACCCCTGATTATTTATATTTCAGGTGTTGTTTAGAAGGCATTTGCTCAACTTCACTTCTTTTCATGTTATTTTTAGGACATGGCTCAATTTCTGAGGGTCAGACTCATTTTCAGAGCAAGCAGCTCACAATCATTTTCCCACTGTGAGGGACTGAGGGGTACAATGGGAGACACAGCTTTGGCTTCTATTATTCATGCTTATTTGTCTTACTTTAATATCCAAGATAAATATCAAGATTTAGAAAGCCACTATACCAAGGATTACAGAGAAGCTGCACAGAGAGAAATCCATCCTCAAAGTGGAATTTACAATCTAAATACAGTTTGTAGCCTCTTAACCTTTGCAGTATCTCTGCCATCTTGCAGGCACGAGGAACAATCTGCAAGACCCACATTAATCTGTTAAGCACTTCTTGAAGCAATTGTTATCTTTGTTAGACCTGTCTGGGCATGGTGGGATTGCTAAGAGGGCATTTAAAAGCACTTTCCTCCTTTTCCCATATTTGAAAGAGTCACTCAGGCCAAGTCATTTCCTCTTTTGTTTGATGGACATGAGACTGAAATACTTTTGTACATCACAGTAGCTTAGTTCTACTGAACTGCTTTCAAGATGTATTTAAATCACTAAGTGTTCTCTACCTCAGCCTAATCCCTCAGCCTTCTGAAAAAACTGGATTCTTGGCAAATAGATATAATTATTTCACGTGCTTTTCTCTGTGAAAACGTAAGTCCACAATAAGCTCACATGAACAGGCACAGATCAGGAGAGCTTTCAAGTGGGATTTTCTTACAAATCGTTAGAATAAAAGTTATCACATATTGCCAAGCTTTCCTAAGTAATTTTGTAAAGAAACCAATGTGAAAGTCAGACCCCCTTACTGGGTCACAGCTTATTTGTTTTTCCATCTCTGCTGGACTTGGGAAGACACTGTTCACATCAGAGCACAGCTCAGGAGTTCATGTGCCAGGTACTGGTGCTCCAGGGACTTCCTGTCCCACCTCATTCCCTGGCACAGGTTCCTCTCATTTTCAGACATGAAACAAGGTTTTGGTAGATATTTCTTGTCCAGACCATAGATGGATACATCAGTGCCATCAGAACCTGCCCAGTCTTTACCCCACAGAGAAGATTAGTAAACCCTGGCTTAGAGCAGAGGTTTGATTTAAAATAAACCCTTATTATTAGAAGTATTTTATTTATGTGGGATCCTACAGGGATCTCTGAGATTGGGCAGCTGCTCTGTTTGGTTTACTCTTCTATGGCTGTTATTGCACAGCTCTCCTCTGGTACCCTGGTTCAACACAAAAACATGCATGGTTACTTATCCAGATCATTCCACTATCAAAAAGCATTAAAAATGTTTAAAGTTTTATCTTTTGTCTGAATTACAGCTTGTATATGCTTTAAGGCCTACCATCCTTTCAGAAACTTTTTCTTCTTGCATTTTTCTTGCAGAATTTCAAAAATACCTTGCCAAGATTACACACAAGCTGCCATGAAGTTCACCATATGAAAATAAAGTGATTTTTTTCTTTGATTGATGGCCAAAGTGCTCTCCCAAGATGTGACTAATGCAGCTACAGAGCAGTGGGGGAAGGCCATTAAGGCTTGTATTGATTTCCTCTGAATTCTGTATAATGTATCAACAATCTTTCCTACTTCTACTTGAAATTTTTAATTTAAATAACCGGAACCAAGCAGTCAATCACTAGCTTCCCTTAGAGCTGAGGCCATTTTGCATTGATGTTTCAGATGGAGTAAAAACCATAAAGCTGCTTTGTGCTTTGCATGCTATAAATAACATTTAGACTGTGATGATACAGCAAATGTAAACAAGCAAACGACAAATTTCATGGAAGGTTTTTTGAATGGTTCTGCTGCTGGGCACCACAGAAGACATGAAGGACATAAAGCTGGACAGAAGGACATAAAGCTGTTGGAAAGCCTCCATTTTGCTCCTCCAGGTGAGAGGCAGCTGGGTCACTGGGCTTCCTCAGCAGAAGAGACAGAGGAGACCCCAGTGGGGTCTGCAGTTTCCTCAGCAGGGCAGAGGAGGGGCAGGCACTGATCCCTTCTCTGTGGGGACCCGTGAGAGGACCCCAGGGAATGGCTGAAGCTGTGTCAGGGGAGGTTCAGGGCCATGTTAGGGACAGGTTCTTCCTGCAGCAGGTGGTGGGGCACTGAACGGGCTCCCCAGGGAAGTGCTGACAGCAGCACCCGCAGAGCTCAAGCAGCGTTTGGAAAATGGGTGTGACTCTGGGGGATGTCCTGTGCAGGGCCAGCAGCTGCACTCCAGTGATCCCTGAGCATCCTTTCCAGTTCAGGATATTCTATGATTCTAGGTCAAGAACCCAGGTACCAAAAAATGCAATTCATCTGCAGGAACAAATACACTGCGGGGCCAGTTTCACATAAACATTGTGAAAGATGAATTTCACTCTGCTGAGTATTGTACCCTCTTTTGAATGCTTCAGCTTCCTCACGAAGATCAAAAAAGAAAAGCATTACTGTACCCATTTATAAGGGTGTCTCCAGGACATAGAATTTCTAAAACTAAGTGCTAGTTCTTTCTCCTTGCCACTGTCAAAGCTGATATGTTTGTTGTCCCTGCTGTACCAAAACAGAAAATGAAAATATATCTCTTAAAATAATAAAATAGGTATTTTTTATTTTCTATTACATATATTATATTTTTTTCTATTATGTATAATAGAACAAATATTCTATTTGTTATTCAAACATTGTATGAGCATCTGCACATGTCCTTGACATTTATTTTGGCGTGACAACCTGCCATTTGCACAATATTATACTCAGTCACACATAATGCTCATGCTGAAGGATGGGTGCCCTTATTAACCTCAAAGTGCTTACAAATTACAGCTGTTTTCTTTATTAGTTTGTTCAAATCCACTTGCAAAGGCTGCTGAAGGATGTCCTACAGAAAAACAACCAGCATCCTTTGAGGCACTGATGGTTTTTTTCCTGTAAAACTCTCCTCCCCTGATTTTCATTGAATGCATCCTAACATTCCTGACTTTCTGGTCTCCTTCCTAATAAGTCAGCTACTAATTAATCAAACATTGATTTTAATTGGAAACATTTTCTCATTAATTTGAAAGATGATTGAAAGAGACTTAACTCAAGCATCACTTCCTAGTCTTCCAAAAAAGACAGTGTGACAAAACTCCTGCTTAAAAAAAAAAAAACAAGCATCATGTCAAGCTCACAGATCTGCTCATGTAGGGGGGGAAAACAAACAACCAACCACAAAAAAAAACAAAAACACCCTCACCTAAAGTGCAGTATTTTTGTAATACTTCACCAAATCAACAAAAATGCAATAAAACTGCGAATTGAAGTGCATTCAAACTTAAGAATTGCATGCCAAATTTAATTCACTGTGTTTTGCTGGCTTTCTCACAAGTCTGACACAAGCATAAGCTCACTGACAACGTCTGCAAACGTGCAAGCACAGAATAACCTCAGGGTTACTACAATGTGCTAGTAGGTGCATAAAAAACTGCATTGTGAAGTGCATTAGTCTGACACCCATGGAATGCATAGTCCTTGTTCCATCTTTAAGCAGAATTTCAAGTTTGGGTTGGTTTTTTTTTTTTTTTCCAATTCTCCAAACTCTAATCTAGGTAAGGGCTCTTGCTAGCACAGAGCTGGAGCTGTCATCCCACAGCAAGCATCAGTAAGGCATTTAAGGACTGGCAGTGAAAATTACAGTAATTCCTTCTGCCTGCAAAGAAAAGGCATTTAAAAACAATCTGCAGCAAGTAAAATGTCGGGTTTCTTTGGAATAAACAAGCAAAATCAAAAAAATCCCAGCTGAAAGCTCCTGGAACTTATGAAAATATTGAACTCATTGAGGCCAAAAGATAAGACCTACATTTAACTATTAAGATCATTCAAGTAATTATTAAAATCAGGCCAATGAGTTTAGAGACAAAACAGCCATTCTCTCTTTTTCCTGTCTTTCTGCAGTACCAGACCAAACACATGAAATCTTGAGCTTGCTGAACATATTCCTACGTTCTAAAATTATGTTTTACAAAACACCTGCAAATGTTGAGTGCAGCAGGATCCCTCTGACCCCCCTAGAGATTTACATCATCTAAGTTTTGGGACCTACACATGTTGAACTTCAACACCTGAAATATTACCAGTGTGGGCCATGTAGATGTTGAATGAAAACTCTAAACAGCTACTCTTAAAAAAAAAAAAAAAATCCAGATTGAAAAAGCATTAAAAGGACCCTTACTGCAAATTTTCTGTGCTCTCATGAAGCTTTCTGAGCCTATGCAAATCATCTACATAACTGAAAGAACTAATTGATGTTCTGATATATGGGAATATGCTCTTTGGTGGAACAGATGTTAAGAGCTTTGTTTCATAATTTCTCAACTTTATTAAATGTCACTGAGTTTGTCTTAAAACTGAGTTTTCTTATTGTGATCCAGAGTCTATTCCCTGAGCAAAACCTGTTTG
This sequence comes from Cettia cetti, assembly GCA_013401135.1. Taxonomy (NCBI): domain Eukaryota; kingdom Metazoa; phylum Chordata; class Aves; order Passeriformes; family Sylviidae; genus Cettia; species Cettia cetti. Next base: position 16,684 of record VZUI01041024.1, read on the forward strand.
TTGAATGTGACCCAGGTTTAAAGCTCATCTTCTGTAAATGAAAAATTAAAATATCTCTAGTAATGGACAGGGTCAGACTGCAGTAAATGCAACAAGGGGGTGCTTTGGGGTTCTGTGTTCTCCTCCTTCAATGGTCTTAAGTCAAGATTTGTTCCAGCACTGGAAATACTCAGGCATAGTAGAGCAATGACATCATTTTGAGAGCAGACTGGGCCCTAGGGATTTAAATAGAAAACTACTAAAGCTTTCAGTAGCAAAATTACAAATTTATATTCAAATTAGGCCTTTTGAAAACTCCATCATTTTTCTGATTGCTGGATTCAAGGTAAAGGACATTAAAAAAGTAATCTTTATTATTTTCCATTAATGGCTTACTGTTTTCTAGACAAGCATACTGACTGCAGCATAAAGCCAAATTTCTTTATTAAAATGTCAAATACTGTTCTCTGCTAAATTTCCCTGAACAAAAAAGAAGATTTTAGAAGAAATACCTATCAATTGGATTTCCCATCATTAAATAAGCCAATTGATGAAAAAGAGAGCTGAAGAGGAATACTGTACTGCATTGCAGTTTTTTTTTCCCTTTCCTAAAACTGATGGTTATTCAGTGGTCATAAAATAGCATCCACAGACAAAAAGGCACCAATTCCATATACTGCATTTAGTGAAATAATAAAATTATCTGAACCAAAGGCTGTATTGTTATTAAAATGAGACAATACACAATTCTAACAGCTTCATAACTTTGTGCAGTACTTTGCCAAGCCTAAAACAGGACACCCATTCCACAGCCTAAATTCAAGTAATGAAACATGATGAAATTCAACATAAAAGACAGGTGAAAATATAAAAATATAGAAAAAATAATAAAATGAATGAGTGAAATCACAATTCCATCAGCATTCATATAAAAGCCTCCCAGCACAGTAAATGAGGCTGTGACATTCCCTTTCATAAAATGCAAATTTTTTTGGCTGTTGTTTGCTTCATTTTAAAATATGTTTTCCTGACTGAATAGAAAAGAGAGGGCCAAGCAGGACACACCCAACTGCAGAGTATCTTGGTTATCCTCCCCATGGTGTGCACAGTGAATCCTTTCCATGACATTTGTCACCCAAGTGAGACTGCCAATGCCATGACATGAGAAGGGCATGGAAAACACCACGGAGAGAGAAGTCATCCAGTCCATTGCCATTGCCATGTGAGCACAGAGGTACAAGGAAAAGGAAATTACTGTGTTTTCACCTAAACTCTGACAGTTTCCTCCATAAAAGGTATTTTTATTTCAGGAGTTGTGTCAATGTCCTTGGGCTTCCAGGAGCAGCACCTTCTGCCACTACAGCTGGATGTCACTGTCTGTGCAGTGGCAAAGCCTGACAGAGCACAGCTCAGGGATCTGCCTCAGATCTGAGTGCAGGAGGATGAACCACACTTCACCACTGACCTTTACTTGACAAAAATTTATAGATGAAGACTAATAAAATGAATATTTTAAAGGACTCAATTTTTTTAAGGAATGTCAAAGTGTTCTGTTGAAAGGATCCAACTCCTATCAACAAAAAAGCTGCCCAATCAGTTAGAATTTAATTTTTTCCTACAAATGCCAATATCCTCAGTGCTCAGTAATCAATTAAAAAAAAAAAAACCAAAAAAAAAACCACAAAAAACCCATAGGTGTTAGAATTTTCTTTTCAGAAGTTGTGATAGAACAAAATAGATTCATTAACATTCATATTTTCCTTAACTGAAGTGATAATGGACCATCTAGCTTGTCAATCTGGTGTGCAACAATATTTTTCAACTGACTACCCCAAATTAATTTATGCTGAGAATGGAGCTCAATGCACCTCATTATAATAGTCTGTGCCATGCAATTCAAAGATAAATACACACATTTTTATCTCTGAGTAGGATAAACCTGGAATAAGCCTCCTAAAATTAATTGGGGTTACTGCAGTCTTACTCTGATGTCACTCAGACCTGTGTGTGGTCCAGAATTAATACAGAATATTTGCACAATGGTAAATGGATTCTACTGCAGGAAGGGATTCAGATGTTTGTGAACAGCATGCAAGTTCCTCACCTAAGAAAGGGATTAAGCAATCAGCACCTGAGAAGTGAGGCCATCATTTGGCTGTGTGCATATATTTAATTGTCATTGTTGGCTGAGTGATGCTCTCCACAGTTTCCATTGTGCTCCAGAATAATAAGACTGACTTTGAATCATAATTTCAATCTTTCTAGAAGAGTCATAACTGGATGTTCAAGACCTTGAACTTACAAAAACAAATGATTGTTATCCCAGTTTTACACATTAGCCCACAGAGGGCTGCAATCTTCACTTTTTTAGCACTATCAACAAGGAAAGCTTTCAAATGCATAGACTTAAAACTGGTTTACCAAATCTTACTTACACTGCAGACTACATCTGAAGAGAAAGTAGTTTCTCTATTTTACAAAAAAAAAAAAAAAAAGCAATTTACTATGAATTAAAACAAAGCAGAACAGCTGATTAGAAATATGGAAAGAGAAAACTCAGTATGTATTCTGTGTAAATGTTAGAATAACTATGTGTCTCTTCCTGTTCTGTTAAGATGACTACTATGTAAAGCTCAATTAGCAGCCCTGGCAGGAGGAGTCTCTCTTTGTGTTTCAGGGATGTGAGACTTTTTGCAGAGTCTGCTCAGCAATATGTGAGATACACCAGAGGAGCACAGAAATAACAAGCAGCTGGGACCAGTACAGGTTCCAATGATGCTGATGGTTCCCTTTTCATACGGCTGACAATTTTAATAAAAAAGATTAAATCCCAGAGTGGGTTTAACTTTATCATTCAATATAACTGACACTGCAGGAAGTGCAATATGCAGTTAGAAGGAAAATTAACTGTGTTCTAGATAGCATATCCATCATGCATGAGCAGTGTAACAACTTGGGGTAATCACTACTGCTTTTTTCATTTAGCTAAAAATAAATATTGGAAACAGAAGCTAATCAACTACACTGTGGAAAAAAAATTCTTTCCATCTTAAATCATACTGGCATCCATCTAACTATCAAGATGGGCATGAGGCTTGCTCACAAGCAAGTCTCCCCACTAAGGGATGGAAGTAGAAGACTGCTGCTGCTCCAAATTCCCAAGTCATTGTAGGAAGGGCTCTTTTTGAGAGATTCCAGTGTCTGTGAAAGCTTTCCTGATGGAGGTAAGCAAGTAATTTCTGTTCCAGACCTAACCCATTGACCATATTAGCTGTAGCATCCTGACACTCTCCCACCGATGCGCACCGGCACCTCTGTCCCCAGCAGTCAGGGCAGAATTGCTCAGGGGCACATTTACAGCTGAGCAACCCCACCAGTGCTGACCCCCACAAGGGTGTGCTCCTGCTGTGCCACATCCATCCCTCTGCACAGCCAACACAAGGAATTACCCACACTGCTCAGCACACTGCTGGGGAGAAGGAGCAGGGGAAACGTTTGCATTTCCACATGGATCTGATGCCTGGAGTTTTATCTTTGCTGTGTTCCAGGCTCTGTGCTGCCCAGGGAGCAGCTCTGAGCTCACAGGCAGGGTCACTCAGCTCTGCACACAGCAGGGACACAA